>CM042011.1:119120751-119360751 GCA_023525715.1 Cichorium intybus | reverse complement strand
TTTCAGTGAGGACTTTTTTTCGGTGAGGACTCGTAAAGACACCTTAAAAAAATTAAAATATATATATAAAAAAACACAAATCATAAAATCGAGAATAATACTATGTCATTATCAAAAAAAATTGGATCATTGAAAAAACAGTAATGATCCAAAAAATTTTAATTTTTGGGATCATTGTTTCATTATAAAAAAAATAATGATCGAAAAAAAAATTTTGAATTTTTTTTCTCCAATATAGTAGTATGATCCATTTTATTATTTATTTTTTTAATTTTTTTTTAATTTTTTTAACGTGTCCTCACGAGTCCTCACTTTAAGAAGAGTCCTCACCCGATCGCTATATATATATATATATATATATATATATATATATATATATATATATATATATATATATATATATATATATATATATATATATATATATATATATATATATATATATATATATATATATATATATATATATTTATATTTATATATATATATACCCAAAACAAATTTCAACGCTAATTAAACTCTAATTACATGTATATTTTTATTATTTTTGATTGTATTATATTTGATTTTAAATATATGATAAAAAATAGGAACTCAAATATCAAAACATAAAACTAAGAAACAACATTGTTGTAATCTTTGAATTGATTAGACCTCATCTATTTTGTCATCATCTTCCCCATCTACTTTGGTGGCTACATATGATATCACGAGTGCAATGTTTTCTTCATGTATTTGTTATTTGATTGGTGCTAGGTATCCTATAAGCACAACGACATTTTTATCATATCTACGTCATCGAAGTAATCATTCAAATAAAAGCATGTTTCAAAATGACTAGAAATTACTATATTGTTGTTTGTCTAAAAAAGTGTTTTTTTTCCAATGGCTACCATGAACTAAATAAAAATATGGTGGTGTGACTTTCAGTGAATCCTAACCATGTCCAACCCAAAATAAACCTAACAGTATGTCATTCTCTAAAAATCAGCATAAGTACTAGTTGTTAAAGGATTGGCAACCAGAAAACTGTGATCACCTGGAGGGTTCTTTAAGGTATCTTGCTGAGTTCTTCTGATACGATTCTTGGTTTTCACTTGGTAGTCTACTTGGTCCCTGAATAGGATAGCAACCTAATTTCTTTACAAAGGTCAATATTGATATCTTTAGGGAATCAAAATGATTTTTTTTTAGTTTGTCTTCAGCCGTTTCATGGCCTTTATTAGGGTTCAAAATCCTAAATTCATTAGTGAAAAATGGAAATATGTAGGTAGTCGCAATTCTTATATGATTTGTGATGGTGTCTTTATTGGGTTAGGGGGAGCATCTCTTCAGTGACTGATTAGTAGAAAACATATCTAGGATGTAGATGTCATCACATCGTTTAGCAGTGAGAACCACTTCTTTGGCAGCGTAAAGAATGTTTCCTTCCTTTTTGGTAAAAAAATTCATAATCAACATCATACAGCTGACTGATTGAGATGTGGTTGTGCTTCAAACCATTTACATAGGAAACATTAGAAAGCTATACAGATTTACATTTGATGGTGCCATAACCCTTAGTGTGACCTTTCCTGTTGTCACCATAAGTAACAACGAGACCTTCTTTCTTAACAAAATCATCTAGCAGCGACTTGAACCAGTCATGTGACTAGAGCATCCACTGTCTAGGTACCAAATATTTTGATGGCACTGCTATCACTTTCATAAGCTGATTAGAACTCTTTTTGAACGCATTTGAAAATGGGCCTCAGACAAGCAAAAATATCATAACATTCAGATGTGAGACAATTTAATGAGTTTTCCTTTTTAATCCATTTGTTACAATGAGTAAGAACATTTTCTTTTCTCTCAGTTCTAGGCTTAAAACTGCACTGATCAGCTTTATGTGAAGTGTCACCACATCTATAGCACGTCTTGATGGGTTTTGATTTTATTTGTTTTGAAAATTTGAACTTATTGCAGACTTTTGAAAACTTGTCACATTTGATAAAATCTTTATCAAGATGAGTGGTGTTGATGATACTGATGGGTTTTTCAAGAAGGATGTTAGTGACAGCTTGAAATTCACCATTAGATATTGGGAAGCTGATTAAATTTTTCACGTTGACGCTGACATCTTCTTGTTCTAACCCTTTCACAAAAGGATCTATAGCAATTATTTCACTTTGCAAAGTGAGATCACCTTACTAATAAGTACCGTAATGTTTGTCAATTAATTCTTGCCTTTTAAGTTCTCTTGGTTTGAAAAACTGTGTTTTAAATTCATGAACTAATTCTTTAGCCATTTGAAAACATGGTTCAGTTTCAATTTGTTTAAAAACATCAACTGCTGACTCAAAGTCCCCACCAAGAATCTTTGGAGCTTGTGACAAAATTTGATCATTTATTAACTTTGTACCTTGTGATGCGAATGGGTTCAGTTCTTAATGATCATTTGAATATTTCTAAAATCATTTTCAACAGTTTCTTTTTCTTTGGCCAAAGATTGATTATATGGAATAAGATCTCTACAATTAATTTTCAGTTTGGAAATGATTTCGTCTTTTTCATTATTTTCAGTAAGTAAACGTTTGTTTTCATTTTTCAGTTCATGTTTTTCATGATTTAATTTTCGGAGATCAAGGCACAAATAACCAAACATAGCAGCCTTTTCATTATTCAAATAATTGACAAAGTTTTTGACCTGATACACTGAAGAGGAATCCCAATCATTAGCAATGCTTTCTTCTACAGCCTGAGTAAGATCAGGATCAAACGTGTTGGTGCTGTTGCTGTTGGATCCTTCAGTGTGATAATCACCAATGGTAGCCATTAAATAGACATTCTTGGAATCTTCATCATCAGATGACTCATGTTCTTCTTCCCACTTTTTCTTTTCTTCTTCAGTAATAAGAACCTTTGAGCCCAAATTTTGCCTCTTTAGTGAGGCAACCAATGTATGGTACTTTACTTCATATGAGTCTTCCTTAACATCACTCTTCTTCAGCTTGCAGTCTTTGACAAAATGCTCAGTGCTTCCATAGTTGAAGCATTTTCCATCATTTCTCTTATCAACGCTTCCTCCTTTGGCTGACTCAGTGTTTGACCTTCTAAATCTAAAGTATTTAGGCTTGGATCAACTTGAGGAGGATATTCTTTGAAAGCCAGACTTCTTGTTGTCCTTGTACTGGTTGAACTGCTTCACCACCTGTGCAGCTTGGGACGCAAGTTCAATAAGATGCTTTTGCCCTTCATCATCAGTGTATGTGCCTCCATACTCTTCTTCATCATTATCAGCAAGGTCAGTATGTTGTGAGATGAGAGCAGCTGAACGCTCGCGCTGATTGTCTCGCATGTAAGCATGCAAGGGAGTCTTCTTTAGTTATCTAGGAACGCCATCTTTGGTTTCACGAAACGTAGGCACAAAAGGGCCATCAGAGATAATGCTTGGCATATATGATAGTCCATGGTTTCGAGAACCATCAGCGCTTTACTCTTCCACATTGAGAAGTTATTATAATCAAAGGGAGGGATCTTGTTGACAGAAGAAGATGAGAACGAGGATGAAGCCATAGGTTCTTGTGAGGGAAGAGAAACCCCTTCTGATACCAGTTATAAGTCCTTACACGTGATCAATCCCACAAGAACACGATAATTCACACAAAAAACGATATATTAATCTCACAAAGAGATTTAACAATAGGTAAATCAATACATTTACATGGAACCCTAGCCACTATATTTATACTAGGGAACAACTATGTATACGGAGTATCCCTACAAATCAATGATAACTCCAACTATAAATATGATAACTATGTAAATACTACAATTTCGGGATATACATATACAACACAACTTCACGCTGCCGCTGAGGATACACGCTGATAACATGCAACAGCCTAAAGTAGCTTTGACACTTATCAGATTCACAGCGCCAGCCCAACAATTTTTCTGTTTGCGGAGAAGTGGTAGAGATAGACATGTGAGATCATCAAGGATCGATTGAAAGGGAAGGTTGAATAGTGTTTGGTCGTTTGCACTACTAAGTATGTAATTAATTCTCTTCTTCTTCTCCACGATGAACACCACCACCACAACAACCCCACCGAGGGTTTGTGTGTGTGTGTGTTTGTGGAGGCTCGTTACATGTGGTCCTTGGGGTTCTTATCGGATTCGATTCTAGTATATGATGCTTTGGTCACGTATGGTTTAAGCATGGGTCATTCTATCCGATTACCACACACACGATTGTGTGTGTTGATGTGTGTATGGATTTTTATTATTTGATGGTTAGCTTAAGTGCTTGTAATCTTTCTGATTTTAAGGTTTTCCTTTGAAGTAATTTTAGACCCTAAAAGGTCTTACTGAAGGTCTTAATGGGTTCAACCCTAACCCTAATGTTTTGTTAGAATGTTGAGTAAAGTTCCTAATTTTTGGTCAGATTATAAAGGTGTTGAGCAGCTGGCAAGATGCACGGAGCAAGACTTGTATGCACGACTCAAGGTGCCGAGCAAGATGGCACGACTCAATGTACAGGGTGGAGTAGACTAAGACTTACTATTTCCCTTTCAAACCACTGTTTCAGGTACATCAGGTGTGGGTGGTGGCAAGCGTGACGTATACACACTGGTGCAGCTTCTGCGGATATCTATATTTTTTTACAAAATTACATTTTATGTATTATACACATACAAAACTTCTCTGTATCTTGCGAGATGCAACGGGCATCTGACCCAAATCTGTCTCATCAATGTTTCCAAGTTTACAATTTTGGCCCCGGTCTTAGTTGTAGTTACGTAACCGTAAACACTTTTTAGAAATTTATGAGCTTTTTTTTTTTAAATTTAGTCCAACTTTTTATTTACAACTTCTTTTGTAAGTTTTTTGGAACTTTATATTTTTTATATATGCATTTATATAAAAGACAATTTTACATCTTAGTTCGTATGCACGGTTTTTAAAAATTTTCTGTATTTAAAAACTGGTTTTAAAAATTGTACCACAAAACTGTCATTTTTCAAACGAGCATATGATCTTGTGCGGATTGCAAACCCAAATTCTCCAAACATTGCCGAAAAAGTCCTAATTGTGTTTATATTTTTAGATACTAGCAATCTTATAAAGAAAAAGAAAAATACTCCGCCTACTTTCTAAATTCATACTTCGATCTAGGAATTTATAAGTACATAGGAATTCATAATAAATGTAAATTTTATCACGATAAGTTGGACCCAAACGTCACAAAACCTGCTTCCTTTTATTTCTTGGATAATGGGTAAATGTTAAAATATAACCAGATTTCACAACTAAAACCAATCCTTGTGGACTAGGTTCACAACAACACATTTGATAGAAAAAGATCAACACTTCCTTCATTAAAATTGACAAAATCAATTGGTAACACTTTCATAACATCACAATAAGAATTCAACTTCAAGCCTTAAAAAATCTAACGCATTCTTGGTGTCACAAGAAAGACAACCAAAAGCCATCAACATATTACTAAAAATTCACAAAGATCAAACCAACCCCCTCTTTCTTCTTTACCCAAACTTCAACACAAAATCCCATCATGATGATGATTATGATGATGATGATGACGATGACGATGATGATGATGGTGACTCCAATTCTCCATCACTATTGTACACAAACCTTATATGTTTCCCACTGAATTTTGGACCATTGTTAACGCTTATCTTGCTAATTCCTTCACAAATCTCATCCACCCCCTTATCATCATCATCTTCTTCATTTTTATACTCATCGGTACTTGTGCTTGCATTCACTTGAACCGACCACAATGATGCATCAGAACCTTCGTTCGTCATCATAGAGTTACAATCCGATGAATCCTCACAACCTTCAAATTTCTCTGAAAAATCCGTGAACAATGATCTCGTTATCACATTCTTTTCGTAAGTTTCACTTTCGTCTTCTTGATTATGTGCACCAATTACCTCATTAAGCATCTATACATGATCAGTCAAAAAGACATGCAATTAATAAAACCCAATTCAAATTATATAACGAACAGTCATAAAGATTATAAAACAAGAAACCCATTTGGAGAGAGAATCAAACCTGAGTGAAATTAAAGTTTTCAGCAACGGGAGAGACAGTAAAAGATTCCAAACTATTGTTGTTTGTAGTAGAAAAGTCGTAAACTTGAGGTGTATTAGCAGGTGTCGGGGCAAGAAACGCCATTGGAGAGTTCAAAAAATGTTTATGCATAAAAGGTTTGTGTTCAAAAGAAATCTTTGAAATCACGCCTTCTTCTTCAACTTTTTGCAAAAGGGACTTCACTTGACCCCTCAATAAAGACTCGCCAGATCCAGGAGTGGTAGCGTTTTTCGATTCAGAAGTTGGAATCATCATTCGTTTCTTCGAGAATAATGGAGTCTTTAAACTCCCCATTGCAAGCCCGACGATTGGTGAACCGTTTGTTATGTCAAACAAAGCAGACTTTTCTCTTTCTTGATGTTTTCCAGTTTTTTGTTTTGATTTTAGAACACCGATAGATTCTTCGTTTTCATCTCCTAAAAGAGAGATACAAGATCAAAAAACGAAACCCGTTTTATGGATTATTCAAAAAACGAGATTACGATACTCACTTGATGATATGGGTTTGGTGGTGGTGTTACTGTTGCTGTTCTCGGACGCCATAGCCAGAGCTTGTGATCTGGTGATTCTTCTTGATGATTGTGGTGTCTCCATCGTAAACCTTTGAGTGAATTAAAGTCGATGAAGAAATGATCAACGGCAATGATTTACAGTTAAAAGAAAAAGAAATCGGAGCGATTGAGTGAGGGAAATGATTGAGATGATCAGGGGTTTTAAGAGCGATTTATGGCAATTGAGAATTTAGGGTTCTAACAACGGGAAGAAGGGAAATGTGACCGTTAGGAAGTAAGGAGCGTGATTAATCAGCGTTATTTCGAAACTAGCCGTTGCGAGTGGATTGGTGGACCTTTAGATTGGCTTCATATTATGGGTTTTAAGCTCAAGCCCAAATTCTATACAAATTTTTATGACATATTGACATCTAAAAAACTTTTTATATAGTTGAGGCTAAGGGTGAAAGAACTAAAACTAAAAAAATTAATAAATAAAAACAGAAAATTTAAAGGTAAAATTTTAGAAAATCCTAACATATTTTCATTAAATTATTAAAAATAATTATTATATTATTTTTTGGTATATTAAAACCCTATATATTCATAAATGACTAATTTAATTTTCAGCTCTTAAAGAAACTCAACATATTTTGATCCTATCATTAAGAAAACCACTATATTATATATTTCGGTGCGTTAAAACTTCTATATTTTTTTTAAATTGTCTAATCAAATAGGTTGTAACCATCAAACACTTAAAAGTCGGTTGCATAGCATTTGTGGTTGTCTAGGATTTATGGATCGAAAACCTTAAATTAGACATTTTAGAAAATATAAGGGTTTTAATGCACCAAAATATAATATAGTGGTTTTTTTAAGAAGTGAATGAAAATATGTTGGGTTTTTATGAGATTTTCCCATAATTAAAACCAAAAATATGAAACTAAAGCAATAACCAACAGTACGGTTTTGGTTATTTTAAAACTATAAAACCCTGGTTTTGTTCGATACCGAATAAATAAAGTGATCTAATACAAAACAATAGAACTGAATGGAGAACTGGCCCATAAACCATGTGTGTGTGTATAAGTTTAATAGATAATAAAATAAGAACCAATGAACCGATCCATCCATACATTTATCTTGCATTCTTGCTTATAGTGGATGTAAATGTATCATACTATAAAAACATAATTTATTTTTATTTTATATTTCTAGTTTTTTAGATTTACTATATAATGAAAAAAGTAAATATAGTAAAATTCATATTAGTTTTACTTTTTAATAGACATTCATATTAATATACAAATAACAAACTTTTTTTCTTCAAAATTTCAGTTCAGGTTCACACTGTGAATCTGAACTATACCAATTTTTTGTGAAAGATACTTCTGAAGGGTTTTGAATATATTAACATAATCATATGGCAGCGGAAGCATATCAATATTCAAATCAAATGTTAATCTAGCAAGATCACATGCTCATATAATTGTTGCAGCTACTGGTTAATTAGAAAACATACATCTTTGTTTGTTAATGACCTTCTTGCTTGTAATCTAGTTCTTATCACTTTGATGGATGCAAAGGATCCAAACCAGAATCTCTCTAATGGAATCACACCCAAGAACACCAGAGAAACAATTCTGACAGCACCTCCTTCAAGCTAGAAGACCAAAAGCCAAACCCCTGGGAGGGGTGTTTGGCATCGCCAAAGAGAGGGAGAATGAAGGGAGGTGGCGGCACTTTAAGGCAATAAAATGAGTGCTAGAGTTTGATCCATATCCCTTGTATTTATAGGCAAGGTTTTGCTTAGCCACAAAGCTACCTTCCTTTTGTTGTTTCTGTCCCCTAGACTGTTATAAATATTTAAACATTTAATTAATTAACATTCAGTCCCTCCACAATATTAATCTAATTAATTCTAAATTAGCTTCTAATTAATTTATCACAAAATGATAAATCAATATTTAATTTCTCCCAATGATAAATCAATATTTAATCTTTAGAAATATTACCAATAGTTATGAGCTTAGACACTATTTCCAACAAATTCACATGTAAATGGTCACTGGACTAATTTTTTTCTATTAAATATTGGTCAATTAATAAAAATTCATGTGAATTCAAATAAAGTTACTGTAACACCCGACTTTTAAAATAAAAACACCCCTGAAATTTTTTTCATTTAAAACAAGGTTTCAATACATAAAACCATAACAAAGGGGTATATTTTATCAAAAACGGGTACAAGCGTATCAAGGAGTGTATAAAATACCATAATCTCCTTTTTAAAGTCGGGCTGCTACTGACAGCATCTATAAGTCCCACTTTTTTAGTCACAGACTGTAACTTTTCCTCTATCAGGATCATGCTAACCTGCAGGGACATTTAACAGATAACGTGAGCTATAAAGCTCAGTGAGTAATCATACAAATAATCTCACAAAATAATAGAATAATAATAACATTCAAATTCTCATAACAGTTTTAGTCCCATATTTCATAGTCATAATTGGCCGCACCAAATATCATGGCTATATAAGCCGCACCATATGTCATGGCTATATAAGCCGCACCAAAACATTTTCAACATTTAAGTCATAGCCCTAAGGCCGCACCAACAGTTTCATCATTTATTTCATAGCCCAAAGGCCGCACCAGCTGGGTTCAATAACCCGATATCATGGTCATAAGACTGCACCATTTGGATTCAAAGTCCACTATCATAGCCATAAGGCCGCACCATTTGGATTTAATCATCCAACATCATAGCCATAAAGCCGCACCATTTGGATTTAATCATCCAATATCATAGCCATAAGGCCGCACCATTTGGATTTAAACATCCAATATTAAATCTGTTATTTAGGTCATTAAATCAAATAAAACCTGCTATTTAAAATCAAATCAAATTAAATCTGTTAGCCACAAAAGCTATATCAAATATATCAGATCATATCTCATAGCCACGGAGGTCGTAAAATCCTATAAGTATCATCACAAAATGCTCATGAATTTGTCCCGCTTTTGTCTAGACTCACGGCTCCGTTCTTGTCATTGCAATGACTCACGGCTTATCCGGTATTGTCTTTTTATTGACTCACAACTCCGTTCTTGTCTTTCTTAGACTCACGGCTTATCTGGTATTGTCTTTTCAATATATCTTTAAAACTGTCATTTTCATCCCCCAAAGCTGTTTCAATCTGTAACAGTCCAATCAACACATATCATATATGATATAAGTGAGATTACTCACCTGGATACTTGCTGCAATTGTATCCCGTTAATCTTTGCCTTCTTACACATCTTTATCAATGCACTTGTCCGATACCTATTCATTTATTTATATACCAAATGATCATAGGTTAACCACCATTTCAGTTGACTCTAATACATAAGAGTCCAATATTATACAACTACAAACCATCTCTAGATGATAAACTTTTCATTTACCATCTTTTTATGAATTATACACTTCCCCGAGGCATACGTATTGTTCTACAGTGCCCCCGGAGAGTCGTATTCTCAATTTAATATTTTTTTCAAGACTTTTCAAACCATCATGGACTTGTGGTTAAAGTTTGAAGTCATTTGGACATGTCTAGCATTAAATTCAAACTTTAAAACCCCCTGAATAGATGCACGACTCGTGCAAAATATTGCTCTATAAGAGCACGACTCGTGTAAGCATAAAATAGCATCATACTTCCATCTGCAGGGGAGCACGACTCGTGCATAAAAGAGCACAACTCGTGCTCTTGCTGCAGTGTCCAGATTTAGTCCTATTTTTGCACTGTAGCTCCCTGTTTTCACCTATTAAGTTCTTATTTCAGTTTTTAATCATTTTGGGTTTATTTCAAGACTAAAACCTTCCATTTATACAAGGTTTTAACTCCTTGAAATCAACTCAATCAATCAATTACAGAAATTAGGGTTCTTAGTTCCAAAAACCCCCCCAAAACTTCAAAATCAACAAAATCAATTGTTTCAATGACATGTTCTTATCATATGAACATGTTTGAACCCAGAAATCATGTGCAAGCCTCATGGATTACACTGAAATTACAGATTTCAGTTCATCGATAAAACCCACCAAGAAAAACCTAGGTTAAAACTTGAATTACTAACCTCCAATGCTTCCAAATCTTCAATTCAAAGCCAAACTCGGATTTCTAGCTTAAACCTTCAAGAAATCTTCAAGTTCTGTAGAATCCGTACAAAGAAAACCCTCTCCCGTAGCTTCTCCAAGTTTCTGCACATGTGGGAGAGCTTTTCCACTATTTATACATCCAGAATTTGCAATTTAGCCCCTGCAGTTCCATTTCTTAAACTTTTGCCACACTTGTCAAATTTTATGACAAAAACCTGTATTTATAACATTTTAAGTCCAAAACTCAAAATATTATTACAAATCAAATTATTTTCTGTCCAAAAGACCAAATTACCCTTCTAAGGTAAAATGACCAATTTACCCTTTTTATTATATTTACATATAAAGAGTATCTTGGTGTTACAAATTCTCCCCTCCTTCAAAAGATTCCGTCCTCGGAATCATACAAAAAGTTGAGGGTATTTCTCCCTCATTTCGCTTTCGGTCTCCCACGTCATGTCGAAACCTCTATGGTGTCGCCAAAGCACTTTAACCATGCTGATTTTCTTATTCCGCAACTGTCTAACCTTTCGGTCTAACACCCTCTCGGGTTGTTCTGGATATCTTAACTTCTCATCTATTTCAATTTCAGCGAGAGGTACCTGCTGAGACTCGTCAAACAAAGTCTTTCTCAAATGGGACACATGAAATACATCATGTATACTGTGAAGTTCATCGGGTAATTCCAATTTATACGCCACAGCTCCAACCCTTTGGGATATGCGGAAAGGTCCAATAAAACAAGGATTCAACTTTCCTTTTGTTCCAAACAAATTTTAATCTTTCCAAAAGAATTACTTTGAGTACCACCATCTTTCCTCACTTGAAATTTCAAGGGTTTTTACTCAGTGATCCACATATCACTTTTGCTAATTATTAGCCGTTTTCAAATTTGCTCGTATCTTTCTAATCTTCTCTTCAGTTTGTACAACAATCTAGGATTTAGTCAACGACTTTTCCACATCTTCAATTCCATAAATCGGAGCATGACACGGTACTCCATACAATGTTTCGTACGAGCTATTAGGATGCTGATATGAAAACTATTATCATCTGCAACTTTTATCAAGGATAGATGATCTTCTCATCTTCCGCCAAGGTCTATTATGCAAGTTCAATGCATATCTTCTAAAGTCTGCATCATTATCTCATCTCGCCCATCAAGATACGGTACTTACTAGTACTTTTGAACTAATTATTCTTGGAAACTATGCAAAAATCTAGGAATAAATCTACTATCTTGACCCGATACAATCAACACCGGTAACTCATGTCGACTATTTACTCTATCTATGTAGCTTTTCATTACTTTTCGATCTTCATTTGCTCACTGGTCGGTATAAATTTGCACTGGTTTCATCAACCGGTTAACAATTAACCATATGGTGTCATACCCATGCGGTACTTGCGGAGACTTTATTACAAAGTCTATTATAATATCGTCCCATTTCTTCTTTGGGACCGACAACGGCTAATTTTTTTTCCTTATGCTTCTAATGATTTGACTTTACCTGCAACATGTCAAACACTTTTTTTTTTCACATATCTTGCTTCACTCCCGGCCACCAATGCATAGGTTTTATCATCCTATACAGTCTGGTATTGCCTGGTATACTGCCTATCTTCTATAATATGCATCTTTTAAGAATTATCTCACATCTCAATTTGCTTTGGAACTCACATACACAACCCCAAGGGTTTTCAATTGATGTGAGTCGCTAACTATCTGTTTCGAATATCCAACTATTTACTCACTTTTCACGTTTCCATGCTTGCACGTTTCTTCTTGTGCTACCCAAATCAAATCGGGTAATCAACTCACCACACTCACACATGTGGTTGTATCTTTCAAAAGACACTCTTTTCAACTCAAGGCATCTATAACCACATTTGCTTTTCCGAGATGGTACAAGATTTCACAACCGAAATCTTTAAGTAACCCATCTATTTTTGCTATATCATTTTTAGCTTCTTTTTTTATAAATTAAGTACTTCAAACTTTTATGATATATATAAACAGTAAGCTTTACACCATATAAGTAGTGTCTCCAAAGCTTCAATGCCATAATCATAATTGCTACTGCAATGTCATGCACCCACAGTCAAATCTGGATGTATTTCTGTAATCCAATTTATCTTCTCCGCTTAGCATTAACGCTAACGTCGGAGCTTCACACAAGGTTTGTTTCAACCTTTGTAAAGATACTTATGGTCTTTCTACCCACTAAAACTTTTCACTTTTCTTGGTCAACTTTAGTCAACTAGACAGCAATCAAGGAGCAGTTTTCTACAACTCTCCTATAGTAACTTGCCGATTTAAGGAAACTACAATTTTAGTCAGATTCCTCAGGCGGTTCCCGTTTTATCACAGCATCATTTCCACTAGATCCACTTTAACATCTTTGGCACTGTTAACCTGCCCAAAGAATTTAAACTTCTTTTAGCCAAATTTCACACTTATAAAACTTCGCATATCACTTTTCTCCACGAAGTAACTCCAATATCTGGTACAAATGTACATCATATTCAGTCTGGTTTCGAGAATATCAGATTCTTGGTAGTCAATGCACATACACATCAACTTGTCTTTCTTTTTTTCTTTTTTTTTCAAACAATATAGGGCTCCACACGATGACACACTCGGTCTTATGAGACCCTGATTCAAACATTTCTTCTAATTGCTTTCTCAACTCTGCCATCTCTGCAGATGCTAATTAGTACAGAGCCTATATACCAGAAACAGCTCCCGGAACCAATTTAATCATGAACTCTTCTCGCCAATCTGGCGGAAATTCTGGAAGTTCTTTGGAAGAAACATCCAAGAATTTATTTAAAGTTTTACACTTCTATCGCCACTTTATTTAGCTTGGCCAATAATGCATATGACAACTAAAACATCCTTCCTTTACTAACCCTTCTCCAAGTTTAAGAAAAGGAAAATAACCGGTATTCTCAACAACGGTCATTTACCGTGGATTTTCCTCCATTTCATTTCTGATTTTAGAACCATAATGTTCATATTTCTACAATTTATGTTAGCATAATTCATTTCTAACCACTTCATATGCACAATTTCTTCAAATTCATTGGTAGTCATCGGCTTCAGATTTATAGGGAAAAATGGTCCCGTAAATCCCAGGCTGACAACTTCCCAGGTGTACGATATCTCGAACATATTTGCTATCTACTATAGCTACTTCCAAAATTTCATCCATAATCGTTGATGAAATATTCAGACAAGACATTAAAGTCACCTATCCAAAGCATAGCTTCATGGATCAAATATAACATATACGGGGATTATATTCAAAATGAATATATCTGAGACCATATCAGTTTTCTCACGAGCTTCTTCCACAATCTGTTGGAATGTTCATGGTACCACTGGTCCTTCTCGACCATTCGTTTCTTCTTTCTTTCCTCCCCGTTCTTTCCTGGGTTTCTCACCCGATGCTCCACATTTTGCATCTGGACATTTCATATGAAAGTGATCCGTAGCTCCGCGCTGGAAACACCTTCATTCTATCTAACAGGTTCGAGCAGTATGCTCCTATGTTCTACGGTTCCAACAACCCGATGATAGAGTCTCAACTCTACAATTATCTGAGTGCTTTACCTGTACTTTTCACACCACATCACTCCTTCGTTTTGGTCCCTTCCCTGCAAGGTTAGACCTAATTCGTGTTAACTTCTTCTGGAGCGTCTACTAATATTTTTCTGCTTTTCTTGTAGTCTCAACTACTTTTCTTTCACCTTGAATATCAGTCAGGGTGAGCAACCAATTTCTTTTTCTGACCACATCAACTACTATTGCTTGTCATGTGGATTTTAGACTACTTGTCTCTTTGCCCCTCGTTCAATGGAGCCTTGAAAACAAACTAATCTACCACCTGGGGCTCCACACCCTGAATATCTCCCTTTAGGATTTCTGCTCATACTTCATATACATCAGAAGTTAGCAACGGTTAGGTTACATATATATAATAACAACTTATATACACCTAACTTTTCAACATGTCTATTTACTCTCAGGGTTTAAGTGCAGGAATCTACTCTATAGACACCTAGTTCACTTAAACCACGGCTCTGATACCAACTTGTAACACCCGACTTTTAAAACAAAAACACCCCTGAAATTTTTTTCATTTAAAACAAGGTTTCAATACATAAAACCATAACAAAGGGGTATATTTTATCAAAAACGGGTACAAGCGTATCAAGGAGTGTATAAAATACCATAATCTCCTTTTTAAAGCCGGGATGCTACTGACAGCATCCATAAGTCCCACTTTTTTAGTCACAGACTATAACTTTTCCTCTATCAGGATCATGCTAACCTGCAGGGACATTTAACAGATAACGTGAGCTACAAAGCTCAGTGAGTAATCATACAAATAATCTCACAGAATAATAGAATAATAATAACATTCAAATTCTCATAACAGTTTCTGTCTCATATTTCATAGTCATAATTGGCCGCACCAAATATCATGGCTATATAAGCCGCACCATATGTCATGGCTATATAAGCCGCACCAAAATATTTTCAACATTTAAGTCATAGCCCTAAGGCCGCACCAACAGTTTCATCATTTATTTCATAGCCCAAAGGCCGCACCAGCTGGGTTCAATAACCCGATATCATGGTCATAAGACTGCACCATTTGGATTCAAAGTCCACTATCATAGCCATAAGGCCGCACCATTTGGATTTAATCATCCAACATCATAGCCATAAAGCCGCACCATTTGGATTTAATCATCCAATATCATAGCCATAAGGCCGCACCATTTGGATTTAAACATCCAATATTAAATCTGTTATTTAGGTCATTAAATCAAATAAAACCTGCTATTTAAAATCAAATCAAATTAAATCTGTTAGCCACAAAAGCTATATCAAATATATCAGATCATATCTCATAGCCACGGAGGTCGTAAAATCCTATAAGTATCATCACAAAATGCTCATGAATTTGTCCCGCTTTTGTCTAGACTCACGGCTCCGTTCTTGTCATTGCAATGACTCACGGCTTATCCGGTATTGTCTTTTTATTGACTCACAGCTCCGTTCTTGTCTTTCTTAGACTCACGGCTTATCTGGTATTGTCTTTTCAATATATCTTTAAAACTGTCATTTTCATCCCCCAAAGCTGTTTCAATCTGTAACAGTCCAATCAACACATATCATATATGATATAAGTGAGATTACTCACCTGGATACTTGCTGCAATTGTATCCCGTTAATCTTTGCCTTCTTACACATCTTTATCAATGCACTTGTCCGATACCTATTCATTTATTTATATACCAAATGATCATAGGTTAACCACCATTTCAGTTGACTCTAATACATAAGAGTCCAATATTATACAACTACAAACCATCTCTAGATGATAAACTTTTCATTTACCATCTTTTTATGAATTATACACTTCCCCGAGGCATACGTATTGTTCTACAGTGCCCCCGGAGAGTCGTATTCTCAATTTAATATTTTTTCAAGACTTTTCAAACCATCATGGACTTGTGGTTAAAGTTTGAAGTCATTTGGACATGTCTAGCATCAAATTCAAACTTTAAAACCCCCTGAATAGATGCACGACTCGTGCAAAATATTGCTCTATAAGAGCACGACTCGTGTAAGCATAAAATAGCATCATACTTCCATCTGCAGGGGAGCACGACTCATGCATAAAAGAGCACGACTCGTGCTCTTGCTGCAGTGTCCAGATTTAGCCCGATTTTTGCACTGTAGCTCCCTGTTTTCACCTATTAAGTTCTTATTTCAGTTCTTAATCATTTTGGGTTTATTTCAAGACTAAAACCTTCCATTTATACAAGGTTTTAACTCCTTGAAATCAACTCAATCAATCAATTACAGAAATTAGGGTTCTTAGTTCCAAAAACCCCCAAAACTTCAAAATCAACAAAATCAATTGTTTCAATGACATGTTCTTATCATATGAACATGTTTGAACCCAGAAATCATGTGCAAGCCTCATGGATTACACTGAAATTACAGATTTCAGTTCATCGATAAAACCCACCAAGAAAAACCTAGGTTAGAACTTGAATTACTAACCTCCAATGCTTCCAAATCTTCAATTCAAAGCCAAACTCGGATTTCTAGCTTAAACCTTCAAGAAATCTTCAAGTTCTGTAGAATCCGTACAAAGAAAACCCTCTCCCGTAGCTTCTCCAAGTTTCTGCACATGTGGGAGAGCTTTTCCACTATTTATACCTCTAGAATTTGCAATTTAGCCCTGGAGTTCCATTTCTTAAACTTTTGCCACACTTGTCAAATTTTATGACAAAAACCTGTATTTATAACATTTTAAGTCCAAAACTCAAAATATTATTACAAATCAAATCCTTTTCTGTCCAAAAGACCAAATTATCCTTCTAAGGTAAAATGACCAATTTACCTTTTTTATTATATTTACATATAAAGAGTATCTTGGTGTTACAGTTACATATTCACATGTGAATCTGACTAATTCTACGTATGAATTCATGTAAATTTACTTATATATTTTACTATTTTAACCTATTGATCATATACAACTGAATTAACTGAGATTCACACGTGATTGAAATTTATGTGCCTTTCTAGACCCTATGATTGATGTCAATGATTGTACTATGAATTCGTTATCTTTAAAAGTCAACTTCTTGGATTTATTTGAATGTCTATGGTCTTCCTTGATTTCAAGAAGATGGTTATGGAACTCTTTAATAGTGCATATATGTGTACCTACATTTGCTCGTCCAAACTTTATTAGGGCTTTACAATTAGTTCTTTTGAAGTTTGAATTCCTTTTATTTTGACCACTTCCTTCAGTATCCAATTTGTATACTTATTTTTTTGGAATCTTACCACTCCTATTGCATAATACATATCCTATTTTTAGTTGTATTATTGCCAAACTTCGTTGTTGTGTTAACCTGTATACCAAATCCAGCTTTTTTGCATATAAAGAATATATTCCAACTGCTTCTTATAATGATTAGAAAGACACATCATTATCTGGCATAAATTATTTGGGTACTATTGGCTGCCATAACTTCATCTTTCCATCCAGTAAGTCTACAACATTACTACCATATAATTCATTTGATGTATAGTCTTCTTCATCTCCTACAATACAACCACATTTTATATTAAATGGTTACAATAAAAAATTTAAAATAATAAATGATTAACAACATAAATATTGTTTGTAATGTTAATCATTCATGATTAAATCTTTCATTATAAAACCTTAAATATAATCATCAATGAGAACAGCTGAACATCATACAGCTTAATATACAATCATCAATGCATAAAACGTATAATCATTAAATGAATACAGCCTAACATCATTTAAATTATAGGAATCATTCATGATTAACATTATAAACAGAACAGAATAATCATGTAACTGTTTGTAACCTTAATCATTAATGAATTAACATTATAAACAGAACATCCTTACCATGTGTCTATGTGTATTGATAATCATTCATGATTTTCTTTATAACTATAACAGAAGTAACATTATACTAACATAAAATCAACATTGTAACATTATACCTTTATTCACACAGCTATACTATACCATCAACCTAATAATCCCATGCTTCATTATACTAACATAAAATCAAATTTTTTATCATACATACAGAGCCATGTTAATGTTGTTATGTTTATAAGGTTAACCTTTCATGAATAACATTACCTTCATATTACTATTGTTAATCATTAATGATTAACATCATAATCAGATCACCAATAACATGTTTGTATTTGAACTAGCAATTTCATTCCTCTAAATTTACCTACAACTAGAATGATTAGTCATTTTATAGAAGTAATTAAAACCAAGAACCAATGATTAGAAATTATGCACAAAAGTTAATGAATTATACGCAGATGATTATAAACTTAACATAAATCAATAGAAAAAATTAAAAATATAATTATCTTTGTTTGAATTTTCAGTAATCTTATTACTATTGACTGAATTGGTGTTTTAATCATCACCATCATCGTTAATTTCCATTTTTCTCCCAGAATGATCCAAATAAATTAAATAATCTTGTTTGATGCTAAAAAAATACCCAAGATTGAAATTGATTATATCAAAACCAATGCGTAAATTAGAAAACTCGACTTCTATTGTGTAAATGCGGTTTTTTTGTCCTCGAAAAAATTTCAATCATGATAATACGTTAAAATTGGAAGCTTGGTTATAGAATTCCATGATTATAGGGAAATTTTATTATACCTGAATTTGGTTTAGTTAAATGTATTGTTAAATTACTCTTATAACCCTAATATACAATTATAGTAATTTTTATTAACCATCAAATCATGAATTATGGACGTATTACATTGGTTCTCACGTTCTCAACCTTTTAAGCGTGCGGCTCATTATAACCTCTCTCTCTCTCTCCCTATATATATATATATATATATATATATATATATATATATATATATATATATATATATATATATATATATATATATATATATATATATATATATATATATATATATATATATATATATATTCAAAAGTTAAAATGTGAACTCCTAAAAAGTTAAGAACATCTAGGAACCAATCTAAACCAATGGATAACCTCATTTTTTCATGTTTTTACTTTTTTACACTTGTTTACTATCATGTAATATATCAAACATAGAATATTTAATTTATTTATAACATTTTTACAATAATCAAACTTGAATGAAAATCTGTGTTTACTAAACTGTGTATAAAACAACATAATATTTTTTTCGTAAAAATATATCAATATTGATTGTGAACTGTAAATAACATAAAAATTATGAATTTTGTATCTTTGGTATTTTATTTATAATAAACAAGCGTTAAATTTATAAAATACGATATTATTAAAAATGTGAATAAGGAGATTCTTACAGTTTTTAACGTTTATGAGTTCTCGTTTGAAGACCTCTGTGTGTGTGTGTGTGTGTGTATGTGTGTGTGTGTGTGTGTGTGTGTGTGTGTGTGTGTATATATATATATATATATATATATATATATATATATATATATATATATATATATATATATATAGATATATATCATATCCTAATAAAATAAGTAACTCAAAGCCACATGTCATCTTCTCATTGAATTTGCCACATGTCATTTTGTCATAATTTTAAATTTCTTAAAAAACTAATTGGTTTGAAACGTTTCTAACTCCTTAATGATCGGTTTAATTATCATTCAATTTCAAAATTAATTGTTATCATTCAATTTCAAAATTAATTGTTTTTTAATATCATATTATTTTTTAATGTGTAAAATGGTTTGGAAGACAATAGAGAGACAATTGACGTCATAATATTTTGAAGAAAGATTTCAATCATAATAGTGAATTTGATTTTACTACCGGTGACATTCTCATAATCAATTATATTTATCAAAATACAAAGTTGTAATAGTAAAAATCAAAAACAAGATGTCACGATACACAAACAAATTTCTTATATAAAATTATTAATGTTTAAATATTCTTAATTAATAATTTTTTTGTATCATCCCGTGTATTACACGGGATGATACAAAAAAATTATTAATTAAGAATATCATCCTGTGTAATACACGGGTCACAACTAGTATATATATATATATATATATAGTCCCGTTCCGATTGAAGACTTTTTTTTCGTTAAAGACTCGTAAGGACATCTTAAAAAATTTAAAAAAATATAAAAAAAAATATAAATCATAAAATCGAGAATAGTATTATATCATTATCAAAAAAATTGGAAAAAAAAATTTGGATCATTGAAAAACAGCAATGATCCAAATTTTTTTTTATTTTGTGGATCATTGTTTCATTATAAAAAAATAATGATCCAAAAGTTTTTTTTTCGAATTTTTTTTCTCCAATATAGTACTATTATCCTTTTTATTATTTATATTTTTTCTTAATTTTTTTTCAATTTTTTAAGGTGTTCCCACGAGTCCTCACTTTAAGAAGAGTACTCACCCGTTCGCTTATATATATATATATATATATATATATATATATATATATATATATATATATATATATATATATATATATATATATATATATATATATATATATATATATATATATATTAAAAAGAAGAAAGTAGTATGAACACACCAAGTCATTGCAGAATAAAACAAATAAAATTTTAACGTGCAATTGAGAATGAAATAAAATAAAACCTTATCATGTTAGAAAATCTTATTATAATGTCGGTATTTTGTTTTATATCACATGGCTCTACCTATATGTGATCGACCTAACCAATACCAGCGTAACCCAGGGCTTGCCGATGTTTAATCCAACTGATTATATATCTCTATAATTCATTAATTAGTTTCGGAAGGTTTAGAAAAAATAGCCTTTAAAACGCCAACAATTGTCTCGTTATTTTATAAACAGGGGTTTATCAATCGTATGTTGAATCTTATGACATTATGTTGAATTTTGTGACATGTCGTCATATTGACTCGCCCGCTTCGTCACTAATATACCAATGGCAATATGGAGTCCTTAGTACACCGTGTCACCCCTATTAAATAATTTTTAATAGTTGATATATTATTTTCCAAACCCCAAAAAATAACATAACAACACCATTATAAAAAAACACATCAACTAGTACGATAAGTATAAATATTAAAGTTATTTGTAACATGAACATGTCTACGAAACATAAACTAAAACATAAAACTACTCGGATGTGTTATTATCGTAGCCCTCTCGCTGTTAGCCTCGTTATCGCCCCTGTTATCATTTGGGTTGACAACGATTGAATTATGTTTTCAAGTGTCGTTCTAAAGGTCGGGTCATAAGATGATTCGTCTACAAAATAATATATACAAGCGTTAATCAAAATAAAAAAAAACATCAATTTAACTTACACATTAGGACGATAAACTAAAATCAAAGGAATTATCAACCCATCAACATACATCAAACTAACAATTACCAAAATTGAAACAACGATTCCCATGGCGTCTTCATGACGCTCGGGCCGTCCTCATGGCCGGTGTTTCCATAATTACGGCGCCATAATTGAAACAACGATTCCCATGGCGTCTTCTTGACTCCTCGTATGCTTGAAAGTACGGCATAGAAATGGACGTAGGAGTTGAGTTCATTAAAGATGCATGGCGCAAATGCACATGTGGTCTTGACTATTGTTTGCTAAAAATATCAATCAATGGATCATGTGGCGGCTTGAAACAATAATATGTCATAGATTATTATATTTGCACCAAGGTGTTGTTATATTTGAAACAATAATATGTCATAGATTATTATATTTGCACCAAGGTGTTGTTATTAACCACTTATTTAGTTACTCGTGGTTGGTTTTGATTATTATAAGCATATTGTCTAGGTAAACTTTACAATTAAAACATAATTAACTTATAATATGTTTGACAAAAAAAAAAATTTAACCTGCACCATCTGAACGGCCCGCGTCAACCCGTCTAAAAGCCCACGTGAGAGGTCAATTTCGGAAAACTAGCAATATTTTAAGTGTGTCAAGGTTTGAACCATGAACCTCCGGTGTGAAATTCTGCACCTAAACTAACTAGGCTCTTTATCGTAGGGCTAATATGTCTTGGTGATTTTAGTGTTATCGACATATTTATATAGTCAGTATAACTATCGAGTCATGCTGAGTTCAATTTATGTCCCGAGATTGGAGGTGCGGGGTGCATATTTGGATCGATAAATATGGACTCGGGAACACGGTGGTCCAGGGGCAGCGCCCCTGGGGACGGGGTTCCAAGGGGCAGCGTCCCTAACGGATTACGTCGTTACATTATTTTTTCTCAAATTTTGGATTATCACGCTTCGTCTGAGATTGCGACATTTTTTCTCCGGACGACCATCGCTTCGAATTGCATCCTTCTACAGCTGAGTAGATTATGTGGATTTTTATCCCACTCGTTGCTGTTGATGTTCTTCATTAGGTCGACGGACCATTATTTCAGACCAACGATTGACGAATTAAAGGTCCCGATTCGGTAGCAACCGACGAAATATATTTTTATGCGACGTCTTTGGCTGACATGTTCCGACATTATATTCCAGAACCGCACTTCATTGATTAACCTCCGGTTTGCGACCGAAGCACGGATTGCTTATTTCGCTTCGCACGTTTGCGATCGCGTCCGCAACCGAAGATTCGATATTGGTCTTTCAGCCACTCTTGAGCACGTAGATCAGAGATTATTTTAGTAAATATCATCTATCGTTTATCAATATTACTTGATTCAACATAGCACAACACAGTCAACCAGCTACACATGGCCGTCTCATTTTCATCGAGACCCTTCATACATCTAGGGGAGCATGCAAAGCTCCTAGTATCCGAGATTCTCGCCCAGAGTTTTTATTTTTGATCCGCACTTGTGATCAGAAATACTGGGAGAATATATGATGAGCATTCGGACCGAGATTGTTTTGTTTCATGAGTCGTCCGAAGACGAAGGGATTTTTAGAGCTACGATGCGATGTGGCACGGATTTTTAGTCGTCACTGATTAAATTTTTGGCATCGCTTGGATTCTCTTCAGACACAGATTATTCTATGACGATTTAAAGCACTTCTTATTTTTGTTAGAGTTTGGATTTTCGAAGACGCCCGACGACGAAGTATTATTTAGCGATGCGATGTGACACTTATTTTTGGTCTTCCGAGATCAAATTCATGGCGTTGCTAGATCATCTTCGAATCATGATTATTTATTGTTATTTTTCAGTAGGTTATTCTTATTGCCATTGGTGCTCTACGGCGTTCTTCAGTGATTCGAGGTACAAGAGACATTTCAAACTTTTGATGACGACGTGTGATCTGATCATTGGGATCTTTAGTTGCGGAGTTGACACAGTCCTCCGAACTTGATCAATTGGGATTGATCTGTTGTAGATTAGGATCCCACTTTTGTTCCTTAGAGAGCCTAAGCCTCCAAAGTCGAAGACCTTTGACGATCATAGATTCTATTACTCAGCGTCAGAGATCACAGATACTTTATCCCGAGACATCTCAACATATGTTTCTCACAGTCGCACCATTCCTGCTTCCAGATATTATGTATTTTAGCCTTGTATTTGTATGTTGTATTTTATCACTCATTGTATCCCTCATCATTTTCTAGCATTTATGGGGAGATTGTTGGAGCTGCAAATGCTCTACAATGATGAGTGATGGATAGGCTAGAATATTCCCTGTGTATTTAGGAATATTCCCTTTCTTCCTATAAATAGGAAGGGAAGTTGGTCATTTGAAGTGTACACCCAATATGTAGTTTTCTTGGTTTCAGAGAGTTTTCTCTATGGTTGGAAAACACTTTCCACCACATGATCTTCATGTATTTTACTATTTATTATTAATGAAATCTTGTTTACTCGTCTTGTTCTTCATCTTTATTATCGATTATTATTCAAGAAGTATTATTATTCCGCACGCGGGTCCTAACAGTATATAATCAAATGAGCAAAGGATAAGAATCTCAAATCCAAGAGTGGATGGAAAGTTTCTTAATCAAGAATCTTGCGATGGTCTGATGGACTGGGAAAATTGTTTCAACAATCAACTCCACTTAGAGCGCCACGAGTATCGTATGGTGTGTCTGAGTCGTAATCGAACATAATGGTTCGAATTATGATGGATTGTATTATGCTTCCAATCAGTGTCTAAGGTTAGATCTTAGAGACAACTGAAGGGTTTTGAAGCAATCAATGAACAAACAAATTCCTAAGTTCACATGCAACCCTAGAAAGATCTATGTTTTCTTCTATGAAGATATAAACTAAAAAAACTAAGGCCAACATTTATTTCTAAAGATCAAATAAGAATTAACCAACCTTTTGATCTTGTTCTTGAAGCTAGCAGCAAACAGATCCTGCCTCAAATGCAAGTCACACCCAAGCAATGGAGAAGAGAGTCCAGCAGAGTATCCTCAATGAGAAATGGCGTAGGAAATTAGGGTGCCAGAGGGTTCCTTTTATAGCCTCCAAGGGTTACACCTGAAACCCTAAGGAGCCTCCAAAGTGGGCAAGCCAGTTGACCACTTGGACCAAATCCCTTAAACCCTAATTAGGGTTTTCGCCAACCCTAGAGGGAGCCTCCAGGTTGGCCCCACTTTTGTCCCCTGGCCACTGGTTTGCCAGTTATTCAACTATTGAATAAATACAAACCAGTCCTTACACTTATAATTAATTTATTTAATCACTAAATTAAATCCAATTAATTCTAGATTAAATATTAATTAATGCTTATAGTTTCTAATTAATATATTAACACTTAAATATATTAATAAACTATTTATTTATTTCTATTGATTTATTAAACAATTAATAAATCAACCTTTCACTCTACTGAACTCTACACTAAACCTCCAGCTATGAGGGCAACCCAAATGGACTTTGCTTCAATTAACAAGTTAAATACAATTACAAGTCATGGCTTAGACACCAAATCCAATAGTCTCCCACTTGGATAAGTCTATGACTTTAATTGTCCATTTACCTTCTGATTAATACCAGTTTCCCAGAAACTGTTCCTGAACTCTGACCCAGTCAGTTCTATCCAAAGATAAGTGATCAGATGATCCTCCGTCCAACAAGATATTTTTCAGACTCAAGACATGGATTAATATCAATCTTGGTCTGATACTCTGTTTCTCGATTTCCGATTTGCTTATGACTTTAAGACTGCTAATTGAACACATCAATTCAGTCCTGGTTGGCCAACACTTTCAGTTAACTTCAAAATCATCGAGAGGCCTACAGATATCTGTTTCCCCATCGGGTCAGGGGACGGATAAGTTTCGACTTATACGTCTGTATCTTTTACCAGTTAGAATACTCACAACAGTGCGTTTTATAACACCGAGTTACCGGCGCGTTTTCGCATTATCAATGAGCAACCGACTTGCAAATTACAGATCATATCTCTCTACTTGAAGATCAAAGGATATTGTCGTCTTAACATTGCTCGTGATGTAATCCATGAAGCAATCCGTTAAGCGCGGGTTTATCCAATACTCAAATCTATATTTTCTAAGTACTCACGAATGTTGTAGCAGTCTTACTGCAATGTCTAACTCCTTAGACAATCTACAATCGATTCATGACAGTCTTCGTTCACACTTACTTCCTAACAGTGTGATCGACTGTGGAAATTTAAATAATCTAATTACTTAGGAAGTTAAACATGCAAATATAGAAACACAATAATAAACATTTGACAAAGGCAGTAACAATACTCATTTATAAATCTCCATTATAAAATCACCAAGTCAATTACATTAATACTGTTACAAGTTTCAAATCTATCTAATTACCAAAACTAATATCATCCTTCAGTCCAATGCTCCGAGCATGCTGATTGTGCTTGATCCTACTCAGTGCCTTAGTCAAAGGATCTGCAGGATTGTCTTCTGATGATACTCTCTTAACCAGTAAGTGACCTTCTTATACGCAATGTCGAATGTAATGGTACTTTCTGTCGATATGCCTGGACTTTCCATGATCCCGCGGTTCTTTTGTCAAAGCGACCGCTCCTTCATTATCGCAGAACAGTTCCATCGGCTCCTGAATGCTCGGGACAACTCCAAGGTCACCGATAAAGTTCTTCAGCCAAGCCGCTTCCTTAGATGCTTCACTCGCTGCAATGTACTCTGATTCGCACGTTGAATCAGCCACCGTTTCTTGCTTGGAACTTTTCCAAGTGACCGCTCCACCGTTCAAAAGAAATACCCAGCCCGACTGGGACCGACCACTGTCCCTATCTGTCTGGAAGCTGGCATCTGTATATCTACTCACTTTCAAGTCATCACTGCCACCAAGGACTAATACCATATTCTTTGTCCTTCGCAGATACTTGAGTATGTTCTTGACCGCTATCCAGTGTGTCTTTCCAGATTACCCTGGTACCGACTAACCATGCTCAATGCAAAGGCTACGTCTGGGCGAGTACATGTCATAGCATACATGATCGACCCTACTGCCGAAGCATAAGGTACCCGACTCATCTCAGATATTTCCTCATCGGTACTCGGACTTTGAGTCTTACTCAATTTAGCATTACTCTGGATTGGTAGCTCTCATTTTTGGAATTTTCCATGTTAAACCTTTTCAACACTTTTTCCAAATATGTACAATGGCTCAGACCTATTAATTTTCTTTTCCTATCTCTCAGTATTCTTATCCCGAGAATATAAGCAGCTTCTCCAAGGTCTTTCATGGCGAAACACTTCTCGAGCCAAGACTTGACATCTTGCAAGGTCAGAACATTGTTTCCCATGAGCAGTATGACATCAACATACAGCACCAGAAAAGTGACTATACTCCCACTAGCCTTGACATATACACAGGACTCATCTTCACTCCTAGAGAAGCCAAACTCTTTGACTTTCTCATGGAAGCAGAGATTCCAGCTGTGAGATGCTTGCTTCAACCCGTAGATTGATCTTGCAAGCTTACATACTTTATCAGGATGCTTTGTGTCTACAAAACCCTCTAACTGATTCATGTAAACATCCTCAGTCAGTTTCCCGTTAAGGAAGGCGGTTTTGACATCCATCTGCCAAATTTCATAATCATAAAACACAGCTATGGCAAGCATTATCTTGATTGACTTAATCTTGGCTACTGGTGAGAAGGTTTCATCATAGTCAACCCCCGGGGTTTGAGTGAATCCCTTCGCAACCAGCCGAGCTTTATAAGTATGTCTTTACCATCCATGTCGGTCTTCTTCTTGAAGATCCACTTGCACCCGACCGTCTTACGACCCGGCACGTTTTCAACAAAGTTCCAAACTTGATTGTCATACATGGACTTAATATCGCTGTCCATTGCCACTTTCCATTTGGCAGACTCGGGGCCGCCACTGCTTCGCGGTAGTTAGCTGGCTCGTCCAAATTAGTCAATGTATGATCACTGACCAATGTATCATCGTCCGAAGTAATATGGAAACTATAAAACTCGGGCGGCATGCTAACTCTACCTGAACGTCTAAGGGGCAATGAGATGTCAGTAGGTCTAACAGGAACCTCTTCCTCATGTTGGTTGCTAGTTTCTTCTAAGGTTGTTTCATCGGGCGTCTCCTGAATTTCTTTGAGATCGATTGTACTCCCACTGTCCTCTTTGGAAATGAGTTCTCTCTCTCGAAGAACCCCCGTCTTGCTACAAAGACCACGTCCTCGCTCGGTCTATAGAACAAGTATCCAAATGACTGTTTCGGGTATCCGATGAAGAAACACCTCTCACTTCTTTCCGCGAGCTTGTCATGAGTCTCTTGTCTTACGAAAGCCTCACAGCCCCAGACTTTGATGTGTGCCAATGAGGGAACTTTCCCCGTCCACATCTCGTACGGTGTTTTCGCAACCTTCTTGGTTGGAACAAGATTTAGGATACGGGCGGCAGTCTCTAAGGCATACCCCTAGAAATGGTTTGGAAGCGAAGCTCGACTCATCATGGAACGAACCATGTCCAACAAGGTTCGGTTTCGCCTTTCAGCAACACCGTTCAACTGAGGTGTTCTTGGAGGCGATAACTGTGAAACAATTCCACATTCCTTAAGATAATCGAGAAACTCGATACTAAGATACTCACCGCCTCTGTCGGATCTAAGCATCTTTATCTTTCTGCCCAATTGATTTTCTGCTTCATTTTTTAACTCTTTGAACTTTTCAAATGTATCTGACTTATTCTTGATTAAGTAGATATACCCATATCTACTAAAATCGTCAGTAAAGGTCACATAGAAACACGTGCCATCTTTTATGGTTGTTCTGAAGGGACCACACACATCTGTGTGTATGATATCCAGCAGACCTTCACCTCTTTCAAAGAAACCTTTGAATGGTGATTTTGTCATCTTGCTAAGCAAGCAAGATTCGCATACATCATCCGACCCAAGGTCGAATGATTCCAACACTCCATCCTTTTGGAGTTGGGCGATGCGTTTCTTGTTGATATGGCCCAAGGCGACAGTGCCACAAACACGCCTTTTCTATACCGCTTGAAGAATCAATAGTTAAAACATTTTTACCACAATTGTCAACACACATAATAGATTCATACACTCCACCACAAGGCATAACATTAAATATAAGAACATCATTTTTGAAAACTGAAATTGAACCATTCAATTTATTAAACTCATAATAAAAGCGTTGTCTGAACAATGCATGAAAAGAAATTATGTTCTTTGCCATATCAGGCGAATAGCAACAATTATGTAAATCTAAACAAACTCCACTACTAAGCACTAATCTATAGACACCGATCTTGGCAACAATTACCCATGATCAGGTTCAATCTACCGTGCTCCAGCTCCCTACTTTCCTTTAGTCCCTGCAAGTCATAATAGATATGAAAACTGCATCCTGTATCAAGGACCCAAGAACAGGAAGAAGATGAGTTATTAGATATAGAATATGTACCTCCTTGTGATGGCTTTACTTTGCCATCCTTGATATCCTACAAGTACCTGGGGCAGCTCCTCTTCCAATAACCCTTTTCTTTGCAGTAAAAGCAATCAGCTTCTTTGGGGTTCGTGACGTGCGGAATGCCGGAAGACTTGGCTCTCGGGGCACTGCTAGATGTCCCGACATGAGTCTTTTCCGGTCCAGTTTTGCTTTGGAGGGCCCTTCCTTTTCTTTCCCTTGCCAGATCCAATAGCCAGGATAGGCGGGTTGACCGGGAGCACACTTTTCCCTTTCATCCTATCTTCAGCAGTACGAAGCATGCGGTGGAGTTCAACCAAAGTTGCCTGACTGTTGTTCAAATGATAAGCCAGTGTGAACTGGTCATAAGAACTGGGTAGAGAATTCAGCACTATGTCAACAGCCAAATCCTCATGTACAGTCATCTCCAGCTTTCTAAGCCTTTCCACATAACCCTGCATCCTTTACATATGAGTGCAGATGGACTCTCCATCCCTAGGCTTGCCGTTAGTGAAAGCTTTGACCACCTCACGCCTTTCGAAGTGTTCTTGCTTGCGGAACTTTTCCGCCAGCTCTTTGTGCATCTCGTAAGACCAATAGTCCTCATAAATATGCTGCAGTTCAGGGTTCATGGTAGCGATCATGATGTAAGCCACTTTGGTTGCATCATCGTAGTGTTTGGTGTATGAGGCGATTTCCTCGGGAGTAGCGGTATCTGGGTCAACCTCAACTAGCTCGGTTTCTAGAACATACTCTTTGTGTTCAAACCTTAAAGCCATTTTGATGTTGCGGATCTAGTCATTGTAGTTAGTGCCGTCCAACGTCACTTTTGAGCATAATGACAGAATCGAGGTGACATTACCGAGATTCGAGTGGGGAACGGATTGGTCAGAAGACATCTAAACAAGAAGAAGGTAGTTTTAATTAGACATTATTAAATAATCTTGATATTTACCCAAGAATAAATATAAGGCTAGGATCCTACAATAACAATCTACAATATCGAAGAGGGATGCCGTAATCTATATTGTAAATTTTATAAGGTTGGCGAATGACGATTCAGTCAATTCCATCGCGGAAAAATAATCTAATTATAATGGAATTCCTAGTTTCTTTTTGAGATTTATTGAACTTTTCAATAGCATGTTTTAATCTTGGGAATGCCCCGCTGTTTGTGACTAGGATACCGAGGATTACAAACCGGGTGTGAATAACCATGCAAATTCGCTCGGTACTCTCGAAGTCAATTGTTATCTCTAATTAACGTGCCGGTTAACCACACACGCTCCATTAATAATGACAAAATCGAGAAACTCATTGCGACTCTTTGCGGACCCCAGTTGGCGTGTCGGTAAACCACACACGCTCCACCAACGTTCCACAAAGTGCAATGTGCAATTCCATTGATTAGCACCAATTCACATTTTTATCCTAAAGTAACTAGATTGGGTTTTTGATTAAGGTTCTAGTACTTTCAATTATAGCATTATACTTTTAAGAGGCTTAGCGGTTCTATCAAACCCGTTCGGCTAATGACACTCTACTGACCAGGAGAGCGGTGGGTAAGAGTGGATACCCATTAGACTAACATTTTATAGTCAGTTGCCTTATACCCTCTTTATAGGACAGTTTTGTGAATGAGGCCTACTTACGGTAAGACTAACCATTTAATCTTATATATAAATATTAACTTTTAATCATAAATATATAAGATATATTTTAATCTTATTAAAATATTTTAGATTTAATTTATTACTAATTTTCGCAAATTATTAGTAATTTTTGAAAATTTAAATTAAATCTTTAAGTTGATTTAATTGATCTTTTAATTAACAATTAATTAAACTAATTAAATCAAATAAGGGAATCATAAAAAATTAATCAAATTAATTTCGTAACCCTTATCCTAATTCTCGAAATTGCAGGCAAGTGATAAGGGGTTCCAGTTATTTAATTATCCAATAATTACCAAAATAACAACCAACTATCTAAGGCAGCATGCAAGAAATCGCAGAAAATGAAAGGGAAGCTAGGGTTTGCTTAAACCTAGCTGCCAACTTCAAGACTTGGCCTCCCAAGGGTTATTTTCGAAAACCCTTGTGGTCATACAAAACAGTTTATATCAAAACACAAGAAAACAAGCCATAGCTCTGATACCACTGAAGGGTTTTGAAGCAATCAATGAACAAACAAATTCCTAAGTTCACATGCAACCCTAGAAAGATCTATGTTTTCTTCTATGAAGATATAAACTAAAAAAACTAAGGCCAACATTTATTTCTAAAGATCAAATAAGAATTAACCAACCTTTTGATCTTGTTCTTGATGCTAGCAGCAAACAGATCCTGCCTTAAATGCAAGTCACACCCAAGCAATGGAGAAGAGAGTCCAGCAGAGTATCCTCAGTGAGAAATGGCACAGGAAATTAGGGTGCCAGAGGGTTCCTTTTATAGCCTCCAAGGGTTACACCTGAAACCCTGAGGAGCCTCCAAAGTGGGCAAGTCTGTTGACCACTTGGACCAGATCCCTTAAATCCTAATTAGGGTTTTCGCCAACCCTAGAGGGAGCCTCCAGGTTGGCCCCACTTTTGGCCTCTGGCCACTGGCTTGCCAGTTATTCAACTATTGAATAAATACAAACTAGTCCATGTACTTATAATTAATTTATTTAATCACTAAATTAAATCCAGTTAATTCTAGATTAAATCTTAATTAATTATTATAGTTTCGAATTAATATATTAACACTTAAATATATTAATAAACTATTTATTTATTTCTATTGATTTATTAAACAATTAATAAATCAACCTTTCACTCTACTTAACTCTACACTAAACCTCCAGCTATGAGGTCAACCCAAATGGACTTTGCTTCACTTAACAAGTTAAATACAATTACAAGTCATGGATTAGATACCAAATCCAACAACAACAAAGTCCTAAACCTTGCACCAACACAAAAGGTTCTCTAAACACTGTCTAAAAATATAGAGTGTAGATACTTCTTCACTAGCGTATTCAGAAATCTGGGTTTTAAGACTTATAGTTCACCGTGAAGCTCAAAGAACACCAATTGAAAGAAGTGTTATTCAACTGGATTACTTGGATATAATAAGCGCCTTGACAATAGTATTATGTTGTTATCAAAGAAATCAGTGGGATCCAGTTTGATCTTGATGAGATTCAAATGATCAAAGAACCTGATGTTGGCACTAGCACTCAACCAGAGGTAGAGAAACCTATTGAGACTTAATAAGAGTTTGCTGAGGAATCTGATATAACTCCATCTCCTGTCAGAGAAGCCGATAGAGTACATCATGCACCTGAGTTTTATGGCCTACATGTTAATGATGGTGATGAATATCTGATGGATCATTATGACCCTACCAGCTATCAGAAGTCGTGACAGGCCCTTGGGCTGCCTTAAGGAAAAAGGTTATTGAGAGTGAGATGAAATCCATGTATGATAACCAAGTTTGGAATTTGATTTATCAAACACCTGGCCTTAAAACAGTTGGGTGTAAATGAGACTTCAAAAGAAGACAGACATGGGTGAAGAGTGCACACATAAGAGCCAGAGTGGTGACGAAGAGTTGTACTCATACTCAAAAGTTTGATTATGAGGAAACCTTTTCATCAGTGGCAATAATCAAGTCTATTTGGATATTGTATGCCACAACATCGGTCGGTGGTTATAAAGTATGGCAAATTGATGTAAAAACTGCTTTCCTTAACGGAAAACATTAAGAGGATGTGTGTATGACACAACCAAAGGGTTTTGTACAGTCTAAATTGTTGGAATAGTGTCCAAGGTCATAACCAATTGGTAGAGACTTTCCATTACTAGCATGGTCCTTTTTGGGTTGCCCTCAGTAGTCCAAATGGTATTAGGTTAATTAATAGAGAGAGATAAAAAGTTTATCAATTTATTAGGTGATGATAATATAATTAGAAACTGGTTTTGAATTAATTAGAATTAATTTAAATTAATTTGAGAGTAATTAAAAGTGTAGGGACTAAATATTAATAGTTCAATAGTTGGGCAATGGATAATGTTGAGGGATGAGGATATGGGACGGAATTAAGAAGGGTTTATCCTTATAAATTTCTTTCACCACCTATAGGATAAAAAGGATATGATTTGAATTAAAGATAAGTTAGATTATTTAATCAATTATCTTTATCCAGTTTAAATTCAAATCAGGTTTATCTTTAAGCATCATTGCAAGCTATAAAACCCCTCCCTGACACTCATTATTTTCGTCCCACTCCTAGAGGCCTCTCGGACTTTGAGTTTTCTCTTCTCTCTTATCAAAATCTATAATCCATCTCTAGGGTTTTATAGCGAGCTTTCTTAATTAATCAGTTAACCTAATAATTTGAACTTGTTGGTGTGAACAATTAGAGGTACTCTCTTTTGGGTACTACTTTCCTTAGCATGGATTCGATCCGCATTAAGGGTTCTTTAAGAAAATTAGTTTTGCAAAAAGGTTGGTAATTTTGATCCCTCTTGTAGTTGTAAACATCAATAGGTAGGATCGTTGTAGGTTTTAGTAATTGTTACTTGCCTTAGATTAGTTTTGTATGTTTCCGCTGCCATGATTAGGGAATCTAGGGTATATAAAACATATCACAAATATTTGAAAAAGAGCGTTTAAGCTTGAAAAGTCTATTGATGGACTAGAACAAGCAACTCGCAAATAGAATTTTGGTTCGATGACAAAGACAAAGAGTTCGACTGATTGAGAAACAGAAGTGAGCCATATAAATGTCAGAGCTAGTGGGAGCACTAGAGTCTACCTAATGTTGTACACAAATAGAAAAGTTCTCAAATGAACAATGCCCCTACTTCGAGAAATATGAAATAGTTGAGAATTGCTATGCTACAAATGACACAGGAGAGACTGAATACACATAAAGCATTAGAGTCTATAGAGATATGTATTAGATTTGGGTTTAGGACTAAGTGAAACTCAGAGTCCTAGTTCCACTAAGGTTCTGGATAAGATGAGTTGAGTCACATATGCACTTACAGAGGGATCAAACACACAATGTACGAGATACAAGACTCCCAGAAAGGATTCAAGTTTCTGTATCAGGGTTTAGGACTGAGTGAATAAGTGGTTAGAATATGGATATACAAGACTCCTATAAAGGATTCAAGTTTCTGTATCAGGGTTTAGGACTGAGTGAAACTCAGAGTCCTAGTTCCACTAAGGTTCTGGATAAGATGAGTTGAGTCACATATGCACTTACAGAGGGATCAAACACATAATGTACGAGAACTAATGTATCATATGCCTTGAGCATGATGAGTTGACATTAGGCTCATCCTGGCAAAAGTCAATGGATGAAACTCATGAAATATCTTAAAAGTTTAAGATATTCTTAATCCAGTATAGTATGGAAGAACTCAGTGTAAAGAAGCACACTGATGGTAGCTTCCAAACTAATAGAGACGGTTCATGTACGTAGTCAGGATCCTGGTTCTTACCAAAAGAGACATCTCAGTTAATAGAGTTATATCGGATGAGGCAAGATAGCTGATATGATCACTAGGTCAATGTCTTGGACTAAGCAAGATCATTCATGTTGAATCCATATGTATTAGATTTGCAAATGAATTGGCTTTGAGTGAGGTTAGTGTGGTTTGATTTGTATTGGGAACTTAAGCAATGAAAAGTTGAAGATTATTATGTGGAGAACATAATATATGCATAAAGGCAGTCATTTCATTAGTTTATCATTATGTTCCGATGTTGCATGTTTTATTGACTTCCTGAATAATTTAATTATTATTCAAAATGTCCACAGTCGGTCATACTTTTGGGAGTAAGTATTGATTCAAGGCTGACATGAGGAATTGGTGGATTGTCTATAGAGATGGACATAGCATGGAGATGTGCTAATTCTCATGTGTACTTAACGGAGATTATGTATTGGAGTAACCCGCACTTAGATATCACTTCATGGAAATTGTCACGAATAATTCTAAGATGGTAATATCTTATATTCTTCAAGCAAAGATGCATTGATTCTTAGTCCTGCAGTCTGTTGTGCCTTGGCTTTCTCCAACGTTGTTCGTAACTGGCAGTCATAAAGGGAATGTCCAAGTATGACATGATGAGTAGGCGAGATCCGTGTAATCGAAGTTTATTTGTTCCTTCTGCCCTAATAGGAGAAGTGATATCCCTGTTCCCCTCGATGATTTCGTGCTGACAACAAATGTATGGCCATACTTGGATTGAATTGATATAAAACCAATAGTGCAGTTTGTTGTCATTATCACTAATATCTATCAAGAAACATAATCTTGAATGTTTGAGATTGACAGAATTTTATGTCAAACATTCATATGGATATCTTCTAAAGCAAATGAATATTTGATCACTTGTTTAAGGGCTGTTTCATTAGATGAATATGACACTTGTCTAGGATGGCATACACCTTACTAGGATAGGGAATATTATACCATACAGTTGTTATGACAAGTGCAAGTGGGAGATTGTTGGTTATATACACATGGTCATAACAAGTTGGTAATATTACTCTAAATAGTTGGGTTCTTTTGGATTATATCAAGAGACGATTTAGCCAAAAGAGATCGAAAAATAAACTTGAGGGCTTAAGTTTATTAATATATCAAGTAATGGTACATTAATTAGAAACTAAAATAGGATAAAGGACTAAAGTGAAAATATCAGCAGTTTGAATTTCAAATAGTCATTATCCACAATTGAGGAGATAGTGATGAGATGCACTATAAATACAACCCTAGATTTGAGTTGTAATTGATCTAGAAATCTTAAAATCCGTCCATCTTCCCCCACCATCGATATACGGTCGGTTTCTTCAAATACTTAGAAGATAACGTGCTAAAACTTCAAGCAGCGGTTTATACTTCATAAACGGGTGTTGGATTGTTGTCTTGGGTGCGATTGCATTAGATGATTTCTACTTTGGGCTTTAGACATCCTAACAAGATCAGATCTGAGATCTAAAAAGTATATTTTAATCCCTCTTTAGTTTACAGTTACAAAATTATGCATGATTTTGTGATCTTTGATAGAATAGGGTTTTTAGTTTTTATTTCTGCTGCGTTGTTATTATGCTATCGTATTCCAACAATATCAACTTCTTAACTGAATTTTAAAGAAATTGACATATAATCCCTTATTTGCATCGCTTGGGTGTTCTTCTTGGTTTGCTAGCAACTCAAGCATAAACAACATGAATTTTTTTTTTTTAATGAATAGAACATTAGGGGGGACTGCAATATAGCATTACAAACCATGTCCATGCACTACTAAGCAATATATCAATTACTCATACAATGAAAAACAGTCATAAAGTAGTTCCAAAAATGAACTACTGAAGATTTTAGAATATATTATTTAATAGCATATTTTCAAAACTAGTTATTTAAAGTAATTAATAATGAACAATACATCACAGTGGACCATGTCATGACACTTAATAAGCAATACATAACAATTATTCACAAAACTTACAATAAAAAACTATTGGAGAAAAAGCTCCGAACATCATCTAATGAAGAGTTTTGAACTTATTCTTCATCAAAAGATGTTTGAAACTCACTTTTCATAGTAAATCAAAAACAAGATGTCACTAAAGACTATGTTTATGAACTTGTTAAGCAATATGTAACAATCATCAACAACATTTACAACATAAAAGAGACAAATGAGATTTTCAAACTATGTTACTCGTGTGGACATCTTTGAACTTGTCCTTTCATAAACAAAATTTCAAACTTTTCATCATGTGTGTTCAAACAAAAAAGGGGACCTAAAGATAAGCTTTGAAATTGATAAGCATGAATGAGAAAATTTCACTTTCATTAGGGGCACAATAATTGAGTTTGAGAATCAATGCCTATTTAAGAACTAGAACAGATGGTCATTTTCCAAAAGTGCAAAAACATAAGTTGTTTTATTATACATATTTTTAGAATATTGTTTTTTTGGTGATTATCCTTCAAAAACGTATTGACTTAAAAGTGCATAGCAATGATACTTGGTGGCTATATAGTGGAAGTAACCCAAATATTTAATAAACAGTAAAATGTTAAAAGATAATTATCTACGTAGGATTTGAAAAAAAAAAAAAAAAAACTGAAACATTGTTACAGAAATAAAAAGTTTAAATGATATCACGTTTTTAATTGCGACGTTGAATATCTTGATACTGCAATAAAGCATTGCTATACATTTTGCCTAAAATTCATATTACTATATAAATCAAGAAACAATTGAAAATTATTGCAAAAACAATTATTTAACTTTTAACACTCAATCTCTTCCGACATCCAATAGTTTGGTTTAATTTGTCCTCATTGGTACACCAATACTAATAATATTAGACAACTCAATTTATTCGCCATAAGATCCACGATCTACTTCCAAAAAACTAATTAAGTGATTATATACCCTAAAATACAGATAGAAATCTGCTTATCGTAATTAGATTTTGTTTATATTTTTATATAAACAAATGGGTGGACTGGGATGGTTTTTTGGTGTGCGTTTTGTCAGGGTCTGTAATTAGTACATGGTAATCTGTATAAGTTATTTTTTCTGTGACATTTAAGAGTTGTTAGCTGATTAGGACTATATCTTGAAGATCTGTTGGTCAAAGTCATATAAGCCGCTTTCTTATGTTCTGTCATGGTGCTGCATTTGTCCCTCCGGCTCCTCAGGTTTTATTTGGAATGGTCGGCTAGTTTATTGGACAAATTGGGGATTGGCTGTTAAGAATATTAGCCTTGAGAGAAGTTTTTTGCTTCCTGGGGGCAATCTCTGTTTTTTGGTACTGATGGGCAAAAATACCCTTGGATCACATTGGGGTCTGTGATGGTTCAGAGATTTGAAGATTATTCAGGTGCTGATTTGATGATTCTTTAATTTCTCTGCTTTTGGGTCGAATGCTTGCTGGTGGGTATGGACGTTTTTACCCTTGGGCTATTTGGGCTCGGTTCATTGGTGCTTTTACAGGAGCGATCGGTTTGTTGCTTTCGGCCTTTAGAATTGGTGTTTCATCTTTTCACATAGTTTCTGGACCAAAATGCCCTTGGTCTTTTTTGGGATTTCTTGCATCTAGCGAATTGAAAGCTAAAGGCTCAATTAGTGATGTTCTTTTGGTGTTTTGAGGCTCATTGGTCTACTTAGATTGGTGTTTGGAGGCTTTCTCCTAATATTGGAGCTGCTGCGTTTTTTTGTTGTTCCATTTGGCTAGTTAGTTTTAGTGTCTTTCAGTAGTTTAGTTGTTTTGTTCTTTTGATGTACTTTGTTCTGCTCCAGCTTCCCGCTGGAGTAGTTTTTATTTAGTTTTCAATAAAGTTTGCCTTGCCGTTCAAAAAAAAAAAAAAAAAAAAAATATATATATATATATATATATATATATATATATATATATATATATATATATATATAAATAAAACAATTATATAATATGAAGTCATCGTTTTATCTATTCATAGATTTAATAAAATATTTCCATTCAAAGTGAATATTAGGTGGTTTTATTGAAAACGAAGACGATGATTAGGAGTGCTGGAAGTGAGTTGGGACATTCAAGACTTTTGACGATTTACTTAAGACCGAGTCAACACTCACTGCTCACATGGACACGGTCGCCATTCACATTCTACCATCACTCATGTAATTAGGTTTCAAAGGTTCCTTTTTATCTTTAACTAAATTACATTTTTTATGAGGTTTGGAAAATTTACAAAGTTTAATAATTGTGGATGGATATTGTTTTTAAATTTGGCCATTGAGAACTTAATGTTTTTTTTTTTTTTTTTTTTTGTAAAAACAAGTACATAAAATTTTGAATTTTATAAAAAATATTACGGTTTAAAATTTGTTTGGTGTAACTTTGAAAATTTTCTTTTTATGATTTAACCGTTGTTATTTGAAGTTTATTAAAATTCAACTTTAATAAGAAAAATATTGTTTCCACCTTTTTGTCGTAATTCATTATTGAAAAAACATTTACGGTGATTTTATTGAAAAAAACAAACCATCGTTAGTTAAACTGAAAAAGCTACTTTGTGGTTTAAATTATATTGGTTTTTTCATAAAGTTCTGTTAATGGTAATACTTAGATTTCGACATACTTATTTTATCGCGTTTAATATATATTTTATATATTTAAAAGACAATCATATATTTTATTAAAATATGACCTCACTTTTTTACAATAGAGATAGATGTGCGTGAACCTCGTAAATATTGCAACACTTGGCTTGGTGTACAATGCAAAAAATATTATGACTATTTACCAAAAATATTACGAAAACAGAATCGAAAAACATAATCAACATTATCTGTTGTTTACTATGCTCATGGTGATCTAATATTTAGTGGAAAGATTTTCCATAAATACACGACAATTTTTTGTAAAGAAACCTAGTAAGGCGTCACTAATAGTTACATAGATATGGTGCCTTGTAAGCTATAATGAGCAAGTTCAAACGTCTTTCCAACCGAATTAAATATAGGATTTTCGTAAGTCGTTTGAGAATTTTGTAAATTTGCGAAAAACGAGTATTTATTACACAGTTCTATATTCCAAAACACGAGTACCACGAATGTAATATGACTAAAAGCTAGTATCATAAATGAAAAAGGTAGAAAGCTATATGTGCCATCCTTAGTTGTTGTTTTTTTTTTTTTTTTTTTTTTTTTTTACGGCAAATCTATCATACTCCTACTCCTAAACTACTCCTTGTTATGTTAGTGTCAGGGTTTGAACTCATGACCTCCTTGTTAGTAATCACCTTGTTAGCCAAGTGGGCTAGCCCCAACTTGTGTTTATGTTTTAAGTAATGCCCCTTAACGACTCAATTTTAGCAAAATCAGTCCTCTAACTAAAATCAAGCGTATTGTTGTTTAAATCATAGCGTGACATGTCAAAATATTAATGTTGTTTAATACTTTAATTCACAGAAATGCTAATGAAAAGTAAATAGTGTTAACAAGGGTTTTCAGTTGTGTGTTACGGTGGAAGCTCTTTTATCAACAGTTTTAGGGTTGCAACTTTCTTTACGATGACTTGTAAGCACAAAATTTGTCTTCATGTTTTTATTTCTCGTTGAATCTTTCAAACTTTTCATGAGTTTGCTCTCGCTTTCTTGGTTTTTCCTCTTTATGATTCATTTCTTAGTCATTCCTTTCTAAAGTTTCTCAATTTTTTTCTCATTTCATCCTCTAAAGATTTCCTTCTTTTCTTTCATTTCCAATTCAAACTCTAGTTGTTTAGAATTCAAAGCATTTAATAGGCATCAAGAAGTTTTTGCACCTACAATAAAGCAACCATTATTAATTGAAATTATGTCCCTTTTTTTCTTGCATGTATATGCAATAGTCCCACTACCATACATAAACAATAAGCAAATTACCAAAAAGGTCCACGTGCTTTGTAATTTTCACCATGTCTTGTCCAAAATTGAAATCTTTTTCAGTTTTGGTTATTTTATCTCTCATTTTTAATAACAATTCTATTTGGAAAGTCACCCTGACACATCAACATGTAAAATAATATCTTTAAGAATTAAGATTGTAATAGCAAAAACATACCTGATACCCATTTTGGAACATGAAAGCAACAATAATTCTATTTTATTTTCAGGGATGTCCTATGAAAGTTGAAGTATACACTTTGATTATTATTTCTTCAAATACATTAATCACATTGATTTTAAATGTAAATACTATTTTGTTTGTAATATAAAGTGTTATGGTTGTATATAAGGAAAGTGGCATGTTATTAGAGAATGGAAATACGAGACTGCCACTAATTAATGGCCTAATTTCTCATTATTCACATATTGTTTACACCGGCTTCAATAACCCACTATCATATGGAGCCTTCCAACCATAGTCTACTACCTAATGTTTGTTATTGATATTTGTTGATAGAGTATTTATAATTCTTTTAAAAAAAATATAAACAAGTAATAAATTTTTATATAGAATATGTACACAAAAGTACAAAATATAATATATTGTATTTATATTTCTTTTCAAAATTATTTATCATTGTAGGTGTTGAACTTAGTCAGTAACCTGAAATAAACCAAAAGTTAGGACTTGCGTAATTATGAGATGATCGACAAACAATTAAAAGCGCAAAAGCATAAACATTCAGAAAATGACAAGCTTACTTGTTAATAAGATCATATGCTTCATAACACATCTCCTCTGGGATCTTAGGCCATGGTATATCTCTATTCATAATTTTGGCAAAAACCTGCTGCAAAAATTGAGTAAATAAGAACATGACTGAAGTAAGCTACTTTTTAATGCAATCTACCTTCAACAAGCGTCAGGAGATCTTGATTTTTAGTGTGCGTGCCTGTGGAGATTATGCATTAAAGGGTGGAATTCCTCTAAGTAGCTCAAAAGAGAATAATACCTATAGACCACCAACCCGCTGTTGCACCAATCAATGTAATAGCAACGTACTTTTTTTACCCATAGTAGCAAAGTACTAACATTTTTGTTACCAACATGGGAATTGTACTTTATTTGTTAGACATAGCTATTATCGATAAAGAAATATAAGCACATTGCTATTATGGGTATGGAAATGGAAGTAAATCGGTATTATGGTACAAATAAAGTACATTGCTTTACCATTAAAAAGATTAAAAAAGAGGAATTTGCTAGTAATAGCAACATAATTTACTCTTATTTACCAATATGGCAATGTACTTTACTTTTTACTCATAATAGCAACATACTTGCATTTCTTTACTGGTAATAGCAATGTACTTGCATTTCGTTACCGACATTGGCATTGTACTTTATTTGTTACATATTGCTATTACATATAAGGAATTGTAAGTACACTGCTATACAACACCTAATCAAATAGATATCATTATCCACTTAGCCAGGACTTAATGGGAAAAGAAAAGGAAACAGCCCCTAAAAGACACCATATACATACATTAAAGAAAGGAAATTACTCCAGGGTACATGAAGCCCTTACTTTTATGTGAAATACATCACCAGTTGTCCTTTTTTTTGCTAGAAAAATTCTTCCAAATGCGTCCATGTTGATTCGTTTAATTATATCAAAATCTTCAATCAATGTTCTATCTTTAAATAATGTATTGGCAGGACTGACATGTAGATTACTACTGAACTATCTTCATTTTCCATGTTACTTGATGATTCTATCTTATCATCCTCTATCTACCCACAAAGAACTACTAATTTCTCACTATATGTTGTGAATTAAAGTTTTTTAGTAATAATTTTAAATTATAGGAGTAAGAAGTTTTAGGATTGATATTATTTACTATAATAGTGTCTCTGTACGTCTACCAAATGTTTCAACAGCAAGGGCATCCACCTTTCTGTCCTGGATAGCATATTTAAGGTCGGTTAAACGGTCAAACATGATATTCCATACATTGTAGCTATTGGTGTTTATATTGGCCAAGATCTTGAAATTTCCAATAGCTTATGTATCTGTCATTCGATAAATGTTTTCAGCATCATAAGATCTTTAGTTGTCAAAACAATATAAATATGGAAATAATTAAATTATATTTTTGGTCCCTAAACATAGCCATTTTTTGCAAATTTGGTCCTTATTTGAGATTTTTGTAACGTTTTTCATTTTGTTCTAAGTAATATGACTATTTTTAGGACAAAAAGTGCAAACCTTGTGCCACAACTATTCAAATTACTTATGATAGGGATTAAAAACGTTACAAAAACCTCGAATAATGACCAAAATTGTATTAGAAAGTTTATTGGGAGTTTGGTACCAAGATTGCAAAAATCAGCGACCACCAAACCAGATTTTTAGTTTGGGTTAGGTTTTACCTAAAACCTGTTGAATTAGGTGTCTAAGCCATGACTAATAATTTGTATTTACCTAATTGATAATAGCAAAGTCCATTTGGGTTGCCCTCATAGCTAGAGGTTTGGTAGAAATACCAGGAGAGAGAAAGATTGATTTATCATATGATTAATAAATCAAATAAAAATGAAATAAATAGTTTATTAATATATTATGGTGATAATATATTAATTAGAAATAGTATTATTTGATTAATAATTAATCAGAAATTAATTGGATTAATTTTGGGCATTAATTAGATTAATCAAGAGTATAGGGGCTTAACTTGTGAACATTCAATAGTTGAATTGGACACGCGCGGCACGCGTGTATATGGCCGCGGCGCGCATATCACTCAGCCGGAAAATAGCTTAGAGATAGGGTTTATCTCAGTTTGAAGTCAAATGAGGTTTATCTCTAAGGGTTATCTGGTAGCCTATAAATAGGGACCCCTGGACCTCATTAGTCTGTGCCATTCCCTGACTTTCTCTCTGGAATTTTCGAAACCCTAGCACTGGGTGTGACTACATTTGAGGCGAGACAATAGTGTTGCTAGGCTTCCAAGAATTGAACTAAAGGTTAGTTTTCTTCTTTATTTCTTTTAGTAATTTTTGTTTGGCCTTTAGGATTTTATTATATGTTCAATGCTAGAAAACATAGATCCAATCTAGGTTGCATGTGATCTTAGGGTTTAAGTTTATTGATTGCATAAAACCTTACAGTGGTATCAGAGTTTTTGGTTGTTTTTTATTTGAATTGTTGTAATTGTTTTTCCTAAATTTTAGGGTTTATTGAATCTAAACCCTAAAAAGATGGCCAATTCGTTTTTAGGGTTAGGGTTTTCGAAACCCTAGCCCCTCCCCTCTATTTTGCGATTTTAGCCTCTAGGGTTTTAGAAGGTTTTCTTTTTTTGGTAATTGTGATTAATTAATAAATGGATAACCTTAAACCCCTTTGTGCTATTTTTCGAATTTAGTGGGTTTAAGATAGGATTAAATTAATTTGATTAATTTGTGATGCCTATCTGATTTAATTATTTAATTAATTGTTTAATTAAAAGATTTATATGAAATCAATTAAAGGTTTAAATTTAATTTTAAATTAATTGTTAATTTCGAAAAAATTAAAGAGTTAAACCATTAATATTTTAAAAGTTTAAAATACATCTTATATATTATAATTAAAAGTTAATATTATATGTATAAGATAATTGGTTAGTTAAATCAATAGTAGGCCTCATTCACGAAGCTGATCTATAAGGAGGGTATAAGGAATTTGTCTATAAAATGATGGTTAAATGGGTGTACACTCTCACCCACCGCTCTCTTGATCAGTGGAGGGTCCTTAGCCGAACGGGTTTGATAGGACCGCTTAATCTCACTAAAAGTATAATGTTATTAATCAAAGTACTAGAACTAGTTTTATAAAATCCCATATCTAGTTACTTTAGGAAAAATGTGAAAGATATGCTAACCCATGAAATCGCACATTACACTTTATGAGACATTAGTGGAGCGTGTGTGGTTAACCGGCACACTAATAGGGGCTCATAAAGAGTGGTAATGGGTTTCTCATGATTTATCATTGTTGATGGAGCGTGTGTGGTTAACCGGCACATCAATTTGAGATGATAAATGACATTGAGGTTACCGAGCACATTTGCATGGTTATTCACATCTTGTTTGTGATCCTCGGCATCCTGACACGCCTAGGTCATCGTGCGGTCAAAAATAAGTAAAACCTCACTCTCACTAGTACAGTGGTAGTCATGGTCGATCCACAGGAGTTTCGGGGTCAAGGTAGGCAACAGATTACCAATTGTAGTGTCACGCTACAACCAGAGGATCTAGTCTCCACTTTTACCTAAAACAGTCCAAAAGCATAAAATCCAACAAATCCAATTCCAAGCATAAACTTAAATTAAACCAAAACCAAAACTTAATCTATCTTACTTGCTGAAATCAGAAATGTACTTCAGAAACAGAAGCAATAAAGATCAAGCCAAAGTATTAAACATCCAAACTCATCCAAAGCAATAAAAAGGTAACAAGAACAATTAAACATAACCGAATGATTAACTTTCATAAAACTCAGATCCAAACATCCAAAACAGTAAACCAACGAAAATCAGAAGTTCTAACCTAATGCTAATGGTTGTCACACCCAAAAACACCAAGCTAAACTACTAAAATAACTAAGCTATGTGAAAACTAAACGAGAAAACATAAATACCACGAATGATGACTAAAAACCGAATCTTGGAGTCAAAGAAGCCTTGTATCCACCTTGTGGGTCGTTTCTTTGCTACTGATTTCGACCTAGAGGCCTCTATTTATAGTTTTGGAAAATAAGCGGCCGTGTCGCGCGTGCATAGAAACCGCGGCGCGCGTATGGGTTTATCCCTATTTTTTTGCAGTTTGAATTCTTCTGACCGCCTCATCATTGACTCAGCGCGTCGCGCCCTTGTACATCCCGCGGCGTGCGTGCTTATTCGACTCTTTTTGTCCTTATCTCCAAACTTCTTCCATTTTGTACGCATTTAGCCCCTGTTTACATATTTTCTTTCCAAACAAGCACTGACACAAAAAGTGAGAATACCACAGCATATATGATATAAAATCACCAAGAATAGGGCTCAACAACGACTAAAATACTTGATATTAGTAGGCGTTGTCAAACACCCCACACTTGTGCCTTGCTTGTCCCCAAGCAAGAGAGTTTTTAACAGATTCTAACTAAGACTCAAACAATTTTTGAACGTGTTCAATTTCAAAGCTTATTGCCCTAGGAGTTAGAGTGAAATAGTTTGTGAAAACATAACCAGAATATTCTTTGGAATTCAGACTTTCTAAAGAACCATTGATTACAAATTTTCCGTCCACAATGAAGTGTACATACTCATTCAGATTCTAAACGCCATAAAAGAACTATCCATGACTTTCGATGTCTTCCGTGTAACGAGCTTTCAGAAATACCATCTCAGACAAGACGATCTTAGGTGGTAAGGTGCATAAGTCCCACCCATTTTAGACCTACCGGCTCGAACAACAACGGCCACTGATTGACAGTCCCTTCCTAAATTCCAATCCTAAAATATCACAATATTCTAATTCCTAAAACTCAACTTGTTTGACTAAACCAATAGCATGATAACGACTAAATAGTATTTTTTGAAAAATATTAATGCTATAACATTCACAAATTATCCGTTTCAAAATTACAATCTAAAAAATTTTTAAAGTTGCTAAAAATTTTAAAAATTGGTCATTTCCCGCAAAAATTTCAAAAAAGTATCTCTTTCGACCGTCCACACCCCACACTTAAAACCGTACAACGTCCCCGTTGTACAAAATTATTTCAAAACAAGGGAGAAAGAGTTACCCCTTTGACGGTTGATTGCTTGATGGTACTTGATTGTCACAGGTACAAAAACACGAACATCTCCATAATTCAAAATTTCCAGGAGTTGTAGCGCAACAGTAAAACACGCCGGTGATCATGGCAAGTGGTGTGGGCACGGTGAACCCACACTTGCCTGAAACAACTCCTCCAAAGATTCGCCATTTGGGTATTACATGCATCACTCACAAACAAAATTAAATGCAAAAAGAACAAATAAACATCTAAAATATAAACAAAAAATAAAAGAGTGTCATAGGTACGGCACATATATCCCAAAAGAAAAGAAAAATACATCAATCGCCCCTGGGTGGCCTGGAAGGACTGGCCTCATGATCGTGTGCTCGGGCTGGGAATGGTCGGGGGCGTCGTCCCTGCTGGGTGGCCATCTCCAATAAAACCTCCCCTATCCACTCCAGCTGATCCTCGATCCTGGCAACCCTGCCCTCTAATCGTCGGAGAGCTGTCGTCTCCTCCTGCTGTGGCTGTGCTGGTGGGTCTGGTGGTGCAGCAACTCTCTGGCGACGCCTTGGTGGTCCCTCCTCATGGGCTGGTCGAGGTGCCCTCGGTGCCTCCGTCGCTACCCTCAAAAATCGCCCCGCCTGTGGCTGATGGATAAGGTGCATGTTCTCCAAAGCTCGCGCCGATGTGCATACAGGGGGTATCGCCGTCAAAGAATCAATGGTCGCGGCAGTGAGCAACCCATAAGATCGGGCCAAGTGGGTAATGTAGTGCCCGCCGGTCAAGGGACTGCTGCTGGACGCACCCGCTGCTCGGGTGGATAGGGAGATCGCCAGAGCGTACGGTAGGTGGAGGAATCTGGTGGGGTCAAGGAGTACCCACATGTATGTCATGTCCTCACCAGACACCTTCTCACCCCCCCTCCCTCTACGTAAGAGAAGTGGAGATGATGCGGTGCATGAGTCGGTGAAGCGGGTTGCGGAGCTGGCTCTCCCTGGCCGACCCCGCCTCGAAGTGGACATTGGACAACGTGGCCCAAATAGCTGCATTGGCCTCCCTTGCGGGCTGGCCATGGATGCACGCCCGAAGAAACGGTGTGAAGTGGCGGCTCTCCAACTCATCCTCCGTGTAAATCCCTATGCATCTCCCAAATTCCCGGAGACTACACTCCCTGCTAACTCCCCCCAATTGAAAGCTGACAAGCCTGGACCGTACCTCCCGCGAGGCTGGTGCGTAATGGACCGTGGAAAGAAACTCCAAAAGAAGCTCCGTGTATACGACATCGTCCTGGTTGGCCATGAGCTTATCCCAACTACGGCATGTGAACGTAAACTCTCCAGTAGACCAAGTGCGGAGGAGAAACGGCTCGATCTCGGCCCACAATCCGGCCTGTCCAAGAATGTCCCTGTCAATAATGGTCGCCTCGAGAACCCGGCGAGTGATCAACGCGTCCCTCCACTGTGTGTACTCGACTGAGCTCTTTAGAATATCTGGAAACTGGAGAAATGGGTGGTTGCGCCTGAAAGACGTCTGCACACAAAAGAGACCACAAAATCTTTGCATTTTAGTTCATATCTTCCTCACCGAACCGCGGCGCGGCACGCCGAGCGGCTGTTTCGAAATCCAAACCCCAAATCGATGATTTTCACCTGTTAACTCAATCCAACACCACTACAAGGTGGCCTATGCACCGACTAGCTCATCTAGGGTGATTATTTTGGAAACAAAATACCCTACGAGCCAGCATTGCCGATTTCTAAGTTTTTCAGTTTTTTGGAGAAATTACTCAATTTCGCAGCCTAATTGCTTGTTCTAACGAGTAAAAACAAGTTAGAAGTACATACCTCGATCGTAGGAATCGAATACACGAGAAAAAAGTCGATTGATCGGAGATCTGATGCACGGCGTGGGGTTTGTGTGTGTGCGACGAATGAAAGTGACGTACCTTATAAAGGGAGTCGGTCCGATCGTTTCCCGCGGCGCGGGCAAGGACTAGCCGCAGCGCGCGTGTTCTCAAATCAGCCCCTGCGCATCGGGTTGTTTTGCGATCCCGCGTCGTGCCAAACGCCATACCACGACGTGGTCTTCTGTTTTTTCAAACTCCTTTGTGTGACCCCACACTTGCCTCGAACCAATTATGCCTGTGATGATGATGATAATATTTTCCTAATTACTCCTAAGAAATGCTATACCTAACCTATAAAGGATGGGTTGCCTCCCAACAAGCTAAGTTTAACGTCTTCAGCCAGACGGATTACTCCTACTCTTCACGATCCTTCTAAGGCATCATCTTATTCATCTCGGGTGCAAAATTGTGAACCATCGTTGCCAGCAATGAGGTGAGTTGCGTCATCCGATCGTTGACTTGGCTAATCCACTGCTGCTGCGCATCCAAGAGCTGGAAGACCTTCGCCTCCCTACACCGGGCATCCTTTTCATATCGCTGATGTTTTAATTCCATCATTTCCATCATGTCAAGCAGTTGCACCTTGTCAACAGTTGATAGCGGATGTTCTCTTGTTTCCTTCAGGATATCTTCTTTTCCACCTTCTCCTGCGCGTGTCCAAGCTTTTCCTTTATCTTTATTTCCTGGTTCCATCAGCAGATTGTTGCTCCAATGTTTATCATCGTACCCTTGTGGTAGAGATATGGAATCCCAAACATATTCAACCTGCGTTTCCTTGTCCCAAAGGAGATATCCACATCTCCCCTCTTACAATCCATGATAGCACCGACTATAGCCAAAAATGGGCGTCACAGGATCAGCGCGGGTGCGTCCTCCAAACTCTCGTATTCTATAACGAGGAAATCCACAGGGTAGAGAAATCGCCAACTTTCACTATCACATTTGTTAATTTGCCCCTTGAAACCTTAGTTGACTGATCGGCCAATTGTAGAACTGTTTTTGCCGGCTCCAACTCTTCATTCTTGTATTTGTCGTACAAGTATCCTGGTAGTACGTTAACACTTGCCCCCAAATCCAGCAAAGTGTTCCTGATAACCACATCTCCCACCGTGACAGTAATCAACAATTATCCAGGATCTCTTTCCTTTTTAGGCAATGTTCCCAACAATGCCTCACTAGCTTTAACTATCAACCTCACCATATCAGGTGTGGGAGTCTTGCTTTTTCCATTTTTATCGCACATCTCCTGAAGAATTCTTGTATCTTCAGGAGCGTTTTTCAACTCATCCCACAAGGGTTGATTTATTGACGGCCCAGTTGATTTGATTGGCACTTCTTGCTTTTTCTTTTCCTTCTTATCCTTCTTCCTTTGTTTAATGCCAGCCACCATTGGCTGCTCCTCCTCTTGGACCTCCTTATTTTGAGTTTCCTTCTCAACTTGTACCTTTTCCTCATTATTCTCTTTATCTTCTTCAACCTTAACTTCTTCTTCATTCTTATCTTTCCCTTCAACCTCAGCTTCATCTTCATATCCTAGTAAGTCTTCTACAGTCACCTTCCTCCATTCGGCCTCAACGACGTTCACGTGCTCCTTTCCTGCCCGTTGAGTGTGGTTCGGGTTGATTTTAGTAGACCTCGGTAACATACCATTGTCCCTCTTTCTTTGATCCTCAGCCATCTGAGCGATCTGTCTTTCCATGTTTGCGATGGCTTTGGCATTAGCCTGAGATTATTGCTGAGCGGTGTTGAACATTTCATACATCTTTGTAGTCATATCTTCTTGGTTTCCTGGGGCATTGTTATTATTAACTGCCCCCTATTATTGTTGCTGCTCCCACTTGAATTGTTGTTATTTGCTGGTTAGAATTACCTGGGCTGATTGGACGACTACCCTTGATAGTTATTCTGCCTTTGATTATTGAAGTTCTGAGAACCCTGATTGTAAGGTCTGTATTGAAGTCCATTGTTGTATTGCCCCTGACCTTGACCAAAAACTTGATTTGCCTCATGGGTCCTATGTCCTTGTTGGCTTCCTTGTGGTTAACTCTATGGCCCGTTCTGTAAGGTAGACATTAATCTATCAAACTTTTTGTTCAACTCGCTAATCTCTTTCTTGACCTCCTTTCTCCAATCTGCGTCTGCACCTACTACAGCAGCTGTGCCCACTGGATTCCTAGTAGAAAAATTCGCTTTTGATCCATTACTAAGCTGTTCCAAAAATTGCCAAGCCTCATCGGGATCTTGCATCATGATGGTACCACTGGCTGACGCATTGATCATTGCCTGGTTCATTTCATTCACCCCTTCGAAAAATAACTTTACTAACTACCACTTCGGAATGTCGTGGTAAGGGCAAGAGCGCATCAGTTCCTTCAAACGATCCCATGCCTCGTGAAACGCCTCACCAGGCTTCTGCTAAAAATCTTGGATGGCTCGCCTAATCTCTGTAGTCTTACTCGTGGGGTAGAACTCTTGTAAGAACTTAGCCTTAAGCTGATCCCATGTGGTGATACTATTAGACTGAACAGATGTAAACCAATACTTCGCTTTGTCTTTTAGAGTGAATGGGAATAGCCTTAACCCAAAGATGTTCTTATTTGTGTTCCTAGGGGTGTTGGCATTTGCTATAGTTATGAACTCATACAAATGATTGTATGGATCATCTTGTTTATAACCCCTAAATTCTGGCAATATTCCTAAAAGCTGTGGTCTAATTTCTACCTGGGCTTCTACATTCTCAGGAATATAAATGGGCGTTGAGTCGTCATACTCCCGTGGTTGGAAGTGCGACGCAACCGATTGCCCCCTCGGTTGTGCAAAGTATAAAGGTTGAACAAAGTTACCGTCATAATGATGATTATTGTTGTGCCCTTGCTAACCTTGTTGTTGCTGCTGTACTCTTTGCTGAGGTCCCCGACCTCTGTTCCATTGTTGCTGTTGTGGAGGAATCCAGCCTTCATCCTCCTCATCGTATCCATGCTTAACCTCCTGGTATTGATATTACTGCGGTGGAGGCTGTTGTGGTTGTACATATTGGGTTGGTTGTGGTAAAGTTTGGAAAGCGGGTTGTGGTTTAAAGGTGGTTGGTTGATATGGTGGTTGTAATGGTTGTGATTGTTGTGGTTGGGAAATGGTGGTTTACTGGCGTGGCGGTGGGGTGCCATCTCGAGTCGGCGCCCCCCACACCATCGCGGCGGTAAAAGGGTTGGTTGATGTTTGTAATGGTGGAAATGAAGGCGGAGTGCATGCTGGTATGGATACGGGGGCTGAAACCGCACCACCAGTAGTACTCGTGCTCCCAAACTGGAATTCTGAAACTCGGGGTATAAATAGAACTCCCCCTCCTGTTACCTTACCCAAAGGTTCATGGGTAACATCCTCTAAACTACTACTAACATTACTAAAACTCGTCTTATCTAAACGCCTACGTGCACGGTTCTTGCACGCGGTTCGTTCGATCTCAGAGTCAAAACGCAAGGGTGATAACTGCCCACCCTGACGGGTACGCATGCACTAGTGCAACACGCCCGTCAAAACCAAAATGAAAATACTAACCAACTAAAAATCTCCAAACTAAAACTCAAAATCAGAAACTAAATCCTACAGATCACCAACTCTCAAGCTCACAACTCCCCGGCAACGGCGCCAAAATTTGACAGCACCTAGATCGTCGTGCGGTCAAAAATAAGTAAAACCTCACTCTCACTAGTACAGTGGTAGTCAGGGTCGATCCACAGGAGTTTCGTGGTCAAGGTAGGCAACAGATTACCAATTGTAGTGTCACGCTACAACCAGACGATCTAGTCTCCATTTTTACCAAAAACAGTCCAAAAGCATAAAATCCAACAAATCCAATTCCAAGCATAAACTTAAATTAAACCAAAACCAAAACTTAATCTATCTTACTTGCTAAAATAAAAAATGTACTTCAGAAACAGAAGCAATAAAGATCAAGCCAAAAGCATCAAACATCCGAACTCATCCAAAGCAATAAAAAGGTAACAAGAACAATTAAACATAACTGAATGATTAACTTTCATAAAACTCAGATCCAAACATCCAAAACAGTAAACCAACGAAAATCAGAAGTTCCAACATAATGCTAATGGTTGGCACACCCAAAAACACCAAGCTAAACTACTAAAATAACTAAGCTATGTGAAAATTAAATGAGAAAACATAAATACCACGAATGATGACTGAAAACCGAATCTTAGAGTCAAAGAAGCCTTGTATCCACCTTGTGGGTCGTTTCTTTGCTACTGATTTCGACCTAGAAGCCTCTATTTATAGTTTTGGAAAATAAGCGGCCGCGTCGCGCGTGCATAGAAACCACGGCGCGCGTATGGGTTTATCCCCGTTTTTTTGCAGTTTGAATTCTTCTCACCGCCTCATCGTTGACTTAGTGCATCGCGCCCTTGTACATCCCACGGCGCGCGTGCTTATTGGACTCTTTTTGTCCTTATCTCCAAACTTCTTCCATTTTGAACGCATTTAGCCCCTGTTTACATCTTTTCTTTCCAAACAAGCACTGACACAAAAAGTGAGAATACCACAACATATATGATATAAAATCACCAAGAATAGGGCTCAACAATGACTAAGATACTTTATATTACTAGGCGTTGTCACATCCCATTCACAAAATAGAAGAGCATAGTTCGAGATTAAACATGCCATTGAACGGTTCAATGAATCTCACAGATCTAGGAATTTCATAAGACTGAAATTGATAAATGTATATATACCTTAATGACCACTGTGTTGTGATTACGGCATCCCTCTTCACAGCATAGTTGGGAGATTTTGGATTCTAGCATTGTTAAATAATATATTGGGTAATTGTTTAAGAAGGATTAAAATTAAACCAATAAATTCAAATTTTATAAATGTCTGAAGAAAGTGTCATTCTCCTCCTTCCCCTCCTTCACCCATTTCTGAGAGCCACAGAAAGCACATGTTAAATATGGTAAGGCCGACTGGCCTTAACTATGTGGTATTGCTTCGCAAATAGAGAATGGTTCTTAGTTTTGCTGGCAAACCATATCTGATCGAGTGTCCGCTCCTTGTTCTACCAAAGCATGGCATCACACAACAGCTTATGATGAGCATGACTCCTTGACTATTGAGTCCAAGGAACTTCGTTTCCTCATGCTATTGATCATTGAACCTGAGTTCCGCAAGGATTTTGAATCCCTGGGGTTATATGAATTAGCACAGCTGGTTGAGGAAAGGTTCCGAAAACCGTTGGTAAAGGGACGAGCTGAAATCTTCAAAGATTGAAGAAGGAAGTAGCATCAATCCGCATGTTCTCAAGGTTGAGAGTCACATAGGCAAACTGTATAAAATTTGTTACCTTTTAATCAGGAGTTAAGCATTAACTCGACTTGCTGATCTGTTCATCCAGATGTATAGGATGGGTAACCAGATAAGACAATCATAGAAATGCATTTAATGTTGACTCTGTATGAGTCGTTCATGGAGAAGCATAGTTTCATTGATTCAGCTGCTTCGGGATTGAGTCCAGTAATAAGGCACATCAAGAAATTATCCAGATCGTCTGGACCAGTTCTTCGATGTCTCAAACTGGGAATCCACAGGGTGGGACACAGTCACAGAAAGATTGGAAAAATGCTCCAAAGCCGAACAGATTGGCAACTTAGGCATATCTTAAAACTCGGAACTCCTGATCCTCTTTTCCATGATACATGATATGATTCTCACATTTGCTCTGTATGCAGGGACTCAGTAGGATGCAGGATATTGTTGCATAGGAGTACATTCAGATTGGATCTGGAGCTCATGTAGTTGTGGAGTTTAGCTAGATATTTGATTAGGTTATTAGCTTATTAGATGCGTGCGACATTGTCTGTCATATAATACATTGTTCAAGGATATTTTGTTTTAATAAAATGTGGATTTTCTTTTAATACATGTTTGTCTAAAGTATCCTTGAAATGTTGTATGAGTATGTTAATTGCATGAATGGTAATAACTTGAGTATTGATACATCCAATGGGATTGGATTTAAAATTGTGTTCCTTATGATTGTTAAAGTAAATTTTATAAGAATCGTTTCAACCAAAGGTCCAGTTGGACAAGATCTTGGAATCATTTGACTTAGAGTCGCATGATGAATTGACTTCTTAATAAAATCAATTTGTTGCAAGAAATGTATCACCCAAAGATCCAATAGATAGGATTTTGGAATCAGTTGACTTAGAGTCAGGTGATGAATGCATATCTTGAACAAAATTAACAAAGTCATAAATTTACATAGAGATGTAAGACATTGAGATTATGAGCAACGGACACATTAGATATTGTGAATTGCTCGGATCTTCAGACAAAACACAATTAGTTATGCTTCATAATATTTGCCAATTAGTATGACAAATATGTTTTTTGCTTATCAGAATAAACGATTGATTGAAACCTTGAACTGTTCAAGGACTTCAATGGAAGTATAAGATCAACAGAACCTGAGTGACAACATAAACTGAGAAAATGTTTCACAATGCATCCTCTTCCAAGAACATTAATGGTTATAATGTGTCATAGGGAAGATGATAGAGCATTGGTTGAAATAGTTCGATCCTCGATGTATAAGATACACTTCCAATGAGTTTTCAAGAAATTGGATATTAAACCAGTCAGACCATCAAAGCATATACAAACCACATCTTAGACTAAGTAGGTTGCACAGACACCGTCTGAAATGTAAAGCGGGGTTTCCCCCTACTTGTACATGGAAAGTCCAGGGTCATGTAGCGTTCGTCTGAACCTCATAACATGCATGTTACTAATCAGCAGTGTCGTTTCATTGGCCACCCCAGTTGTGCCTATAAAAGAAGAGTTCTTTTGGAAATGACTCATATTCTAAGGAAACAGTGGGAGTAGGAATAATCCTGAATGAGTTCAGGGATTAGCCAAGTGAAAGAACCTCTAGTCATCACTAGGACTTGACCATGAATCAGATTCTTGTTAAACCTGATATACTCTTCTCTTCGCTTGACCAGTAGTATTGGTCACCGTCATCATGATCTGGATGACATACCGATTAGTGGTAAACCACTAAAGTTGGTACGGATAAGCAATCCGACTACTTAGAAGCATTTGTGAGCCCGGTTGCTGCCAAAATAAGAGAACCTTAGGGCGAGACATAGTCTATGTGACAATTTGACTGATTTTACACCTGGTCTAACAACCAGTGGGACTAATTGAATCATCAAAAGAAAGTGACATAGATAGAAATGTACTTACAGAACATCTGGTAGAGTGAGACGATACTCAGAGTCAAGCAATTGATTTTGAGAGAAGTGCTTTCAATAGAAGATGAAATCCGGAAGGATACTGTTTGGTGTGACTGCACCTTGTGAGTCGTTAGTGGAGCGTGTGTGGCTTACCGGCACACTAATAGGGACTCATAAAGAACACGCCAATACTAAAGGTACATGGCCCCGGGATTCATCCCACGGGGCACCTCGTAATAAAGGATATTCAGATTCTCAAAATATGCCAAAAGTTTGGATTTTATGAATAGCCTGGAAGATTTCCATAACTATGTCAGAAAGGTTTGGACTTCGGATTCTCAAATTGTGCCAAAAGGTTTGGATTTTGTGAATAGTCCAAAAGAGTCATACAACCGTATCAAAGCCAGTGGGAGTATCGATGTTATCTACCTATCACTGTATGTTGGTTACATATTGTTTCTAGGAAACGTCTCTTATCATTACAAAGTGTAATGACTTGACATTAAGAGATGGTTCGCTATGAAAGACTTAATAGAGATACAATGTACTCAAGTGGTTGCAAACATCTATTAGATAGATAAAAAAAAAACTCTGCCAATATGATCTTGATGAGATTGAATATGCAAAGCCCTAGGAAAGGAGTTCCCTCTCATTACAAAGTATGATGACTTGGCATGAGAGATATAAAGCAGGTGCAACACACTCACGTAGTTCACAGACACCTACCAGATAGATGAAATCGTTAGTATAGACCTAGCCATTGGGAACATGATCTTGATGAGATTCAAGATGCATGAGAAAGAGTCTCCGAAAGGAAATGGTTTCCGGAAGTCATGGCACAGGGATTATAAGAAATCTTTAGATTCCGAAAGGGTTTGGAATAAGAATAGATAGGATTCCACGAGCGTCTTGGATCGATCTGGAGTGTCATGAAATTATCCTGATAACTTGATGCTTGGAGCATAGTAAGTTAGATTCAGGATACAATCTGGCTGAGTATACTGGATGGTTTATTTGAACACACATGCGAAATCATTAGGAAATGATTGGGGTGAATGTGAGAGTAATAATTTGAAAAAGGTTTTCGAATCTGTAATTACTAACATTAGGACATGGTGCTAGAGGATTTCGTGGTTAAAGAGTTTCATTGGTTTTTTGATGGAGCGCGTGTGGTTCACCGGCACATCATAACACCTCGAAATAGTCTTAGGGTGCAGTCATGCAGACTAAAGACCCCGAGAATCATGGGAAGTCACAGTACACGTCACCAGAATGGAGTTGTAAGAGAGAAAGACAGAATGATAAATTAAGATATCATCAGAAGAGTGCCCGATTGGATTATCTGCAATAAAGACATTTTTGGATACATAGAAAGAGTGAAATAGTTCATATAGACATAGATATAAAATTCGAATTGAAAGTTTAAAAGAAAACAAGAAACCGATAATAGTATTATCACAAATCTGACTTGGTGATTACCTCGTGGAGACTTGGTAATAAGCAGGAGTAGCTGCCAGTCAGATTTTTATGTTTCGTTTTCGCATGTTTTACTTCCCTGAATAATTTAATTATTCAAAAGGTCCACAGTCGCTCATACTTTAGGAAGTAAGTATTGAATCAAGAGTGTCATGAATTGGATTGTAGACTGTCTAAGGAGTTAGACATAGCAACAACATTGCTACAACGTTCATGAGTACTTAAAAATATACATTTAAGTATTAGATAAACCCACGCTCAAATAATTGCTTCTTGGATTATATCAAGCAATTTTGAGACGATAATATCTTATGGTCTTAAAGCGGAGACATATGCGTTATAATTTGCAAGTCGATTGTTCATTGATAATATGTAAACGCATCAATAACTCGATGTTATAAAACGTATTGTTGTGAGCGATTTGACTGGTAAAAGATATAAGCATATGAGTCGAAGCTTATTCGTTTCTTGACCCTGATGGGAAAACAAATATCTGTAGGCCTCTCGATGATTTTGAAGTTGACTAAAGTGCTGGCCAGCCAGGACTAAATTGATGTGTTCAATTAGAAGTCTTATGTCATATGCAAATCGGAAATTGGGAAACAGAGTATCGGACAGAGATTGATCTCAATCCATGTCTCATGTCTGGAAATATCTTGTTGGACGGAGGATCATATGATCACTTACCTATGGACAGAACTGACTGGGTCAGAGTTCGGCAGCAGTTTCTAAGAAGCTACAGTTTGCTAATCAGTTAGAGGATAAATTAGTAATTATAGTCATAGACTTATCCAAGTGGAGACTGTTGGATTAGGTGTCTAAGCCATGACTAATAATTTGTATTTACCTAATTGATAATAGCGAAGTCCATTTGGGTTGCCCTTATAGCTAGAGGTTTGGCAGAAATACCAGGAGAGAAAAAGATTGATTTATCATATGATTAATAAATCAAATAAAAATGAAATAAATAGTTTATTAATATATTATGGTGATAAAATATTAATTAGAAATAGTATTATTTGATTAATAATTAATCAGAAATTAATTGGATTAATTTTGGGCATTAATTAGATTAATCAAGAGTACAGGGGCTTAACTTGTGAACATTCAATAGTTGAATTGAACACGCGCGACGCTCGTGTATATGGCCGCAGCGCGCGTATCACTTAGCCAGAAAATAGCTTAGAGATAGGGTTTATCTCAGTTTGAAGTCAAATGAGGTTTATCTCTAATGGTTATCTGGTAGCCTATAAATAGGGACCCCTGGACCTCATTAGTCTGTGCCATTCCGTGACTTTCTCTCTGGAATTTTCGAAACCCTAGCACTGGGTGTGACTAAATTTGAGGCAAGACAATTGTGTTGCTTGGCTTCCAAGAATTGAACTAAAGGTTAGTTTTCTTCTTTATTTCTTTTAGTAATTTTTGTTTGGCCTTTAGGATTTTATTATATGTTCAATGATAGAAAACATAGATCCAAACTAGGTTGCCTGTGAACTTAGGGTTTAAGTTTATTGATTGCATAAAACCTTACAAAACCAACCCATTCTCACCCTTATAAAATTGACTAAAACTCAACAATAATGATATAAACCGTAGAACAATAAATGTTGTAAAATTCCCAGCAAAAAAATCGATAGATTAAGTTTTGCTCTTTAAAATAGTATGAAAATGAGGAATGTTTTGATATTACTATCTTTGACCAATTAACCTTCTCCAAAGCTTCAAACATCAATTTATTATGCTAGGATGTGAAAAAAAACAGTAAATGATTTTAACATATTGTGCTTGCTTCTCTATAATAGAAATCAGCTTTTCCAAAATCACATCTTCAAAAATTAGGCCAGCAATTAGAACCAATACCATCATCTTCCACTTTCTTGATAATAAGACTCCAAGCTCTTGGGACATCCTTAGTGGATCACGTGTCAGAAATAATAAAAGATGCGCACAATCCTTTGAATTTATAATTGTTTTGGGAGAGAATACGAAGAACAATAATTACGCTGAAAGGAAATCTTATCGCAGTCGTATGGCGTAACTTTAGCTTCAAATGAGAAAAGGAAATAAAATTTGGTGATTCCAAATACCTTATATTCTTCTGATTACTATCCAGAGAGCATAAAAAGGTGATGTATGGCATTTTCTAGGGTTGTGGGTGGCCAAACGGTGGGAGTTGAGTTTTGGTTTCGTGAATCGAAGGGTGGTCCAGCTTGTCGGTAGCCATGTAGGGCTGCCTGACGGTTTTATGGCGACAGAAAGGAAGGTGTGGCTCTGAGAGTTTATGGTACATACCTTCAAGAAGAAGAGGGAGAGATGCAAATGAAGCTGTGACTGTGGTGGTAACCAATCATTATTCAATGCCTTAAAGGGTTACATTTTTTAGAATGATATTTGAATGAAAATGGAGCTGTGATCCTTGGCTAAGTATAGACAATCAAATATGTTTTTTTTGTGCACAACGAAGACGCGGTGTTGTGTGTGGCCGACTATTTTTAGGGTTAGAGAAAGGAAGGAAGGTAAAGGAATGTGAACGTTTTTCAACTCATACCATTTAGTACTGCTTATCAACCATACCACATATTGTGTCTCAGATATGACGTTATCAATAGCTACATTACATTTGTAAAATGCACACCAGCTTCTATTGTTACTAGACATAATCTTAGGAACAATGCAAACTAACATCACAAATGTTTATATATATATATATATATATATATATATATATATATATATATATATATATATATATATATATATATATATATATATATATATATATATATATATATATATATATATATATATATATATATATATATATATATATATATATATATATATATATATATATATATATATATATATATATAAAATAGGTTCTCAATTGTGTTTCCTATAAATCATTTTTAGAAAACTTATTTTCAATTGAACACTGAATCAAAGTTGATTCAAATATGAAAAATATAAAAAAAATTACCCTGGATTATAACTTTATTTCTATGGGCACACCTATGCTCTTTTTTAGAATGATGAATAAAATAGTGTTATTTTCTAGCAATATTACTTCCAAAATGCATTTAAGAGACATTTTGGTAATTATAGAATGGCAATGATAAAAGCTCCATTTCAAAAAAAAAAACCCCCCCCCCTACCCCCTAAGGGTATGCAAAACAAATTCAATCCAATAAAATCGACAAATCCAATTAAAAACTGACCAATTATATTGGATATCCAACCTTAATTGGATTGGATCGGTTTTTGGATAATAATGTAAATCCATTGAATATCCAACCAAATCGAACCAATGGATATCCAATTAATATCCAACCTATTATTAATTATTAATTATAATTTAATATATTTAAATAAAAAGCATATGTTATAATTGGTATACTCGAGAGGTTTTTGCAAAATTATGGTTGTTCATAAAAAGCTTTTTAAAATTGGGATAGCTTTAAATAATTTTGTAACAATAGGGCTGTTTAATAAATTAGGTCTATTAACACAAACTTTGATTTCGAAACTTTCAAATATAGCCCTTTAACTTTCTATTTCTAACAATTTAACTTGTATAATATACTTTTCTTATTTATTATTTTCATTTCAAACTTTAATGTCATCAACATATATCATCTATAAACTTATTTATTGGAAAATGTAATAAAAATGTTTGTATCTCTAACAAATTTATATATCCAACAGATAAAACTAATCCAATCCAACATCCAATTTGATTGGATTAGATTGAATCGGTTTATAAAACGAATCAGATTGGATCAGTTGATAAAATCAAAAATTCAATATACTATTGGATTGGATCGATTGCATCAAAAACCATTTGATTGCGTCCAATAACCAACCCCCCCCCCCCCCCCTCTCTTCCTCGTTCTCAAATAGTAACGAGGAATTAGTTAGAAAACATACTTGCACATTGATATTTTTATATTTTGCATCCAAAACAATCAAATTCTTTTTGTAAAACTAAGAGAGTGTAAACGGAAGCATAACTAAAAAGCCACATGCTTTACCAACTAAAGATAATTGACACATAAAACTAATGACCGAAACAACCAAAAAAATATCGTTTAGAGTAGATACAAAAGCTACTATATATATTTTAATTGTGTTAGGAAGCTCAGGTTGTGCGGTATGCCGCACGCGGCGACTACCGCGTCCACCACGTCAGCAGGAAAGACGCGGTAAACACTAGGGCTGAGCAAAAACCGAACCGAAAACCGAAACCGCGCCAAAAACCGCATTTACCGCTGCCGCAAAACCGCAAAACCGCAAAAAACCGAAACCGCAACCGCAAAGCATGGTGCGGTGCGGTTTTAGCTTGAAAAACCGTGCAAATTTACCGAAACCGCACCGCAAAATTTATTATATATTTAAATTATATATATATATATATATATATATATATATATATATATATATATATATATATATATATATATATATATATATATATATATATATATATATATATATATATATATATATATATATAATTTAATTAAAGTGTAGAAGAAAAAAGAATTAAGAGGGAAATTGAAAAACTTTGGAATACCGGGGGGAAAACGAAAACGTACCCTTCTTTTTTCAATTCCCCCTCATTTTTTTGACCTAATCGCGTGACTTCTGTGTTCTCTCCCTCCCATTTGAAACAATCGACTTCTGTGTTCTCTCCCTCCCATTTGGAATACCGGGCATGTTACGGTATACAATATAAACTTTTGGGGTTAATTTTGTAATTCAGAGAGGAATCAGAGGCAAGATGAAGGGCATACTATGCAGGTCAAGCATCTTTGATTACTAGTTTGTAGTTTGGATGCTTTTAGTAAGGAAACCTTGTATTGTAATCAATTTATGTATTTGAATCTTCAAGTTTTTCATATTACTAGTTTGTAGTTTGGATGCTTTTAGTATTTGCGGTTTAAAACCGAAACCGCACCGCTACAAACCGCAACCGCAAAATAAACCGCAAAAACCGTACCGCAAAAAAACCGCAACATATGGTTTTACACAAATAAAAACCGCACCTAGCGGTACGAGTTGCGGTTTTATGCTAAAACCGCACCACACCGCACCACGCTCACCCCTAGTAAACACCGCCCCCCCCCCCCCCCCCCCCGCGTCCTCGACCTGTCGCGTCCCAAGGCAGTCTTCCGGTGGACGTTTGAAGACGGGGTAAATTCAAAATTTTTAGCCGTTAAGGAGCCGTTGGAACATAAAAAAAAATTAATTTTTTTACACATTATAAATACATACCACACACATCTTATATTTTTACACACATACAAACACACATCTCTCAATTTTACAAACATTTCAATATGGAGAACGATCCGAACACCCCCCCCGGTCAAATTGGAACACGCCCCGCGGCGAATACAACTACAACTTTTCCACGAATTGCACATTTACGAGTATGCTTACGGGATCGTCGCAACAACCGCAATACCCGTATCCATATCCACCACCGAACCAATATCAATACCCGCCACAACCTTACCCGTACGCACCCTTCCACCAACCGTTTCTATCACAATCGCCACCGATTCCATCACCACCGCCACAAGCATCTCCCGAAGAGGTCGTGATGGAAACACAAGCCCCCGCGTCTTCCTCCCAAAAGAAAAAGAAAAATAATAGACAAAAGAACAAAAAGCGAAACGCGCAAGAGGCGAAGGTTCCGTGGACGACCGACGAAGAGGTTCAAGTGGTTAGATCGTGGCTCGCTATTTCCATGGATTCGCAAAAAGGAAATAGCCAAAGTTCCACATCGTTGTGGGAACGCATTTTAGACCACTACCACGAGGCGATGGGTAATGGGGTGTACCGAAACAACGACGGTATTAACGGGAAGTGGCGGAAATTTCGTATCGAGTGCACCAAGTTCAACGACATTTACAACAACTTGGTGAACATGCGAAAAAGTGGCGAAAACGAATTCGGGATTTTCACAACGGCTATGGAACAATATGCGCGAGTTCAAGGGAAACCGTTTAAGCATATGCGAAGTTGGGAGTTGATGCGTACCGGTCCTAAATGGATACTAACTCCCGATTCGCCTCACTCGAGCACGGGTTCCAAACGTGGGAGGACCCCGGATGACGATTTTTCGGATGCTCGAGACCCGATCGACCTCGATGACGACACCGAACCACAACCCGACATGCCTCCGCCTCGACGCCCCATCGGCCGCGATCGAGCGAAAAAAGCAAACCGAGATGCGTCGGGTTCGTCTTCGAAAGACAATGTCGAGGAAACGGTCGACCGGCTCGTTGAACAATTCTACCGCCACAATAAATTGCGGAATCGCGGTTGGATTATTTTTTGTTTAGCCGCTCCGGGACCGAAGAGGACCTCGAGGCGATCCGATTGATGACGGAACAACGAAGGAAGAAATATTTTAATAAGTAGTTTTTTTTTTAAATTTAGGAATTGTCGTTTTTATTTTTTTTTATTTCGTGCAATGTCGTTTTTATTTTTATTGTTATGTAATGTCTTTTAATTAATTTTAAATGTTTGGTTTTAATTAATTTTTAATGTTTGGTTTTAATTAAAAAAACGTAAAATATAAATGTGACGTGGAAATTAAAATGGTAGTCATGGGAGTCTTGCACACCCCTAGTGGAAGTCTTGAAAGCCTTGGTGACATGGCGGTAATTTTGGGTTGTCATGAGTGTCTTGCACACTCTTCAGCCTCATGATTTGTCTGTGTCTAAAACCTAATAAGAGTGCTAGCTTGTTAATTGGATCTTCATATTTACACTTTTCACCTTTCTTTTTTATAAATTTACAATTAGCAACCTCTTGTTTAGCCCTTCCATGATTGTATGCCTTTTTAGTAAACACTTGAAACATTTCTACATAACACTTCATTTGATATACATCTGCGATATTCTTATTAAAATATTTATCACACACCTAATAAAACTTCAGTAAAACCAAGAAAAAAAGTTATTTATATACCATGTCATTATTAATCATTTCAATTATAAAATATATAAGGCGCGTTCCGTAACGAGGTTTTGAAACTCTTAGGAGTGTTTATTTATTTAATTTTATGTAATTTTATATATTTCAAAAACTTACAATTTTTTTTGCTAAATATTTTACACAAATAAAAATTACAACTTCAAACTTTCAGCTATTAACTATCAACTATCAACTATCAACTACCCCTTTCAAAAATAATTATAATGAAAAATAAATTTGGTTAACATAAAATTTGACTATGTTTTACTCAAATATTCTCCTTTTCATGTTAAAAATTATGTTTATTTGTCTCCTTTATATTCAAATCTTCATTTTCCATGAGATCCAACAATTTACAACCAAAGTATAAGATTAATAGCAATGACCCAAGATCTCATGGAAGTACATTTTTCATTTTTTTCTCTCTCTAATTGTACATAGATATGTAGTTTGATAACTCCATGTCATAATCACATTATACATAATACAAACATACATACATACATGTACACATACAAATATATACAAATATGCATTCATACATACATGTATACATGATTAGATATATTGTCCACACGTGATACATATACCACCCATACGTACACACTATTATTGTTGTTTCTTGTAAGATATTTTAAGAAAATATAATGCAATTTAAGCAACCTATTTGTATCTATCTCTCTTGCTTTCCAAACTCTTTGGGTTGTTAACTGTAAAGTCAAGAATCTTACCTTCTCATTTTGAACAAAAACACGAGGAAAAGCTGTGAACAGCTCTCTCTCTCTCTCTCTCTCACACACACACTAACATATCTTTCTTAGACCCCTCAAAATAATAATAAAAAAAGTCTTTTTTGACCACCCCCAAACCATCTTCTTTCTCCCCTCTTTCCTCCTATCTGCTTCAAACTTTCCTCTTTGTTATTTAATTCCGGTCCATTATTTTCCGTTTCTTGATTTCGTCTCTGTTTCTCACTATATCTTATGTATATAACAGCAAACTCATTGTTTCCCTGATCTCAAACATCCGGGATGAAATTTATTTCAGTTCCCACGAAACCCTTGTCGAAAATTCAGAGTTTTTGATTCATCTTTGAGCATAAAAAGACATGGGTATCTGTTTTTCAAGCAGCAAGATCAGTGGTTCGAACAGCAACGCGCCGTCCACGACCACTGCCACTACATCTACCGCCGTCGCAAACCAGCAACCCAACCGGCGGACAACAACAACGGTTGTGAACAAGCATGATGGAGGTGGGTCTAACTTCAATTCACATAAAACGAAAGAGAGCAATAAGAATCAGCAACAGCGGAACCAACAGCAGGGGAATAATAACAAAAACAAAATGAAGAACAAGGCTACTTCAAGGCGGCAGAATGGAGTGATCTCTTGTGGAAAACGAACGGATTTCGGTTACCTTAAGGATTTTGATCAGAGATATTCGATTGGAAAATTATTGGGTCATGGTCAATTTGGGTATACATATGTTGCTACCGATAAAGCTAATGGGGATCGTGTTGCCGTCAAGAAAATCGACAAAAATAAGGTATTTTTTGTCGGTTTTTTAATCCAATTTTCCAATTCGATGTCTTGCTTTTTTGACTCTTCCCTTTGAAGGCGACTTTCATTTCGTTATTATCGACTTTAGCTAATTTGTGCTTCATGATTCCATATACAATCGAAATGTAAGCTGTTGATCATACACATCACTTGGTAAAACCATCAAAATCTAGGGTTTGGATCCAAGATTCATAAAACCAATTTTAATTAATCGTTCGTATTCAATTTGGAAACCGAACTTACCACCCAAATCATCTAACAATTAGATGTTATTAATATCATAATCACAAATGGATCGACATAGTTAACTACGAATCAAGTGTTCTTTAATTAAACTTTTGCATTTTATCAACAGATGATACTTCCAATTGCTGTTGAAGATGTCAAAAGAGAAGTCAAAATATTACAAGCGTTAAGTGGTCATGAAAATGTGGTTCAATTCTACAATGCATTTGAAGATGATTCCTATGTGTATATAGCTATGGAGTAAGTTTTCTTGAATAACACACTTTTGCAAAAATTTCTACAATTTTTCTTGATTATAAAATCTTTCAACTTCCCTTTTTTAGGTTATGTGAAGGCGGTGAATTGCTAGACCGAATTTTATCAAAGTAAGAATTCCCACTTTACCATATCCGTTTGACTATCCAAAGTCAAACCTATTGCTTTTCGTATCTAGATTTCACATAGATTCTGAAACAAATTTCCCGCAAACTTTTTCTCATTTCGTTCATTTTTATCCATAATGCAACCTTGCTGTCCAACATTCCATGAAAAATCAAACCTTTGTGTAAATATTAAACTTCAAAAAGTGATCGGTTTGACCTCAAAAGTCAAAGTATGTCTTTTTTCAGGAAAGACAGTCGTTATACAGAAAAAGATGCTGCAATTGTTGTAAGGCAAATGCTTAAAGTTGCAGCACAGTGTCACTTACACGGTTTGGTACATCGTGACATGAAACCAGAGGTATTAAAATTTAAAGAAATAAAAAAAATTAACATGTCTCATATTTCATTAGTAAAAATCTCTTCTTTTTTATTGTTATTTTTGTAGAATTTTCTTTTTAAGTCACCTAAAGAGGATTCACACTTAAAGGCTACAGATTTTGGGTTATCAGACTTCATAAGACCAGGTATGTTTAATATCTTGATTTATATTTTCTTTTTATGGAAAAATACCCAAAAAAGCCCTTGTAATTTTACCATTTTATCGATTTAGGTCTACAAGATCCTTTTATTCGTCATTAGTGGAAAATGTTTTAATTATTTGACAAATAGTTACTTAATGGTCAAAGTCAAACATTGCAAGTTTCAGAAAACAGATGGATTATTTAATATATATATGTTTTAAATATAAGAAACAGGAAATTACTTTCACATAATAGCATCCTACTATCATTTTGTCTTATAACAGAATTTTACTTTGTAAAATCTACCAAATTAAGGCAATTTCAAGAAAATACATTTCTATAATTGCATAGATTCTTCAATGTACAATTTCCTAATAAGAAAATAATTGGAAGTAAAAAACTATAATTAGATAAATATTTTATAGTACAATGCCTTGATAAAAAAAAAGACGAAAATACAATGTTGTAATAGAAAAAATGGAAGTGAGATGCTATAATAAATAAAGTTTTTTTTCTATGATATGAATGTATGTTGATATAAAAACTGTTGTATTCTTTTGTTGCGATTCTATAATCTGATTTATATAAATTATTAATTAATGCAGGAAAGAAGTTTACAGATATTGTTGGTAGTGCTTACTATGTTGCCCCTGAAGTATTGAAGAGAAAATCAGGACCCGAGTCCGATGTATGGAGTATAGGGGTAATTACGTACATTCTACTATGTGGGCGTCGACCCTTTTGGGATAAAACAGAAGATGGCATTTTTAAAGAGGTATTTACATGAAAAAAGAAAAAAAAAACATATCTTTACATAATTTTAGGGATTTTTTCCTTTTTACTTAATCGGGACATGACTTAATTTAGTAAGCTATATATAGGTGGTAAATTGCATAAAAGTCACTAACTTTTCCAATTTTCTCGATTTAGACACTGTATTTTTAGTTTTTGCAATTAAGTCATTATGTTTTCAGAAAAGTTGCAATTAAGTCATTATGTTTTTCAAAAAGTTGCAAAAATGACCATATGACCGGATGGTAACAGGTTACCAGGTCATTTGGTCATTAGCAAATCTGACCATATGACCTGGTAACCTGTTACCATTTGGTCATTTTCGCAACTTTTTGGAAAATATAATGACTTAATTGCAACTTTTCTGAAAACATAATGACTTAATTGCAAAAACTAAAAATGCAGTGTCAAAATCGAGAAAATTGGAAAAGTTAGTGACTTTTATGCAATTTACCCTTTTCTTTTTAACTTAATGCAGAAAGAACGTGTGAATAGAAAAAGTAAGGAAAATGAGTCTTTTTCCCTTTTAGTCCTTATTTTTTTACAAATTTACTATTCTTAAGAAAATTTATCCTCGCAACATTTGATGGGAAAAAAGGGTTTTTTTTTTTTTTTTTTTTTTTTTTTGGTAAACTAGCATTGGTTGAATGGGTAATGATGTCTGTCTTTATAGTATCGATCTTTTCTATATTGGATATACTGCTAACCGAGACTAAATGACCATTTTACCCTTGCATTCCGAGTTCCAACAAACAAATTTCATATTATTTGTTAGTTTTAACAATATTCTCTATTAAAGTCCCAATATTTTGGCTCAGTTTATGAAAAAGTTCCAAATTAATTTTTATTAACAAAAAAGGACAGAAACTACATGTTTTATCTTCAATAAAGTCCTAATATTTTCGCACAGTTTACGGAAAAGTCCCAACATTAGCCGGTTTTCTGTCCTTTTTTGTTAATAAAAATTAATTTGGGACTTTTTTGTTAATCAAACTTAATTTAAGACTTTTTCATAAACTGTGCCAAAATATTGGGACTTTATTGGAGATTTCCCTAATACATTAAGCCAAAAAAAAATTGATGTAACTCATTAAGTCAAGAAGAAACAACCATTTATTGATAATTCTATGTTTTTCAATTTGAATTAAATAGGTATTAAGAAACAAGCCCGATTTTAGAAGAAAACCATGGCCCACAATAAGCACAAGTGCAAGAGATTTTGTAAAAAAGTTGCTTGTTAAAGATCCACGTGCAAGACTTACGGCTGCTCAAGCACTATGTACGTTTCTTTTTCTTTAATTTATCTTCTTTTTTTTTTTTTGTTGAAACGTTTATATTTGTATAGTTTTTAAGTTGATTTAAAATATTCAAGCCGATAAATATTTTTAATAATTTGTTTGATTTTTATAGCTCATCCATGGGTTCGAGAAGGTGGAAATGCATCGGGGATTCCTCTTGACATTTCGGTTTTATCGAATATGCGACAATTTGTGAGATATAGTCGCCTAAAACAATTTGCATTACGGGTAAATAGTTTTATTGCTTTCTTGTATTTGCAAGAAATAGCAACGTACTTTGGTTATTTGTTTATTATAGCATCCGACTTTTTTTTTTCTTGCTATTACAATTTACAATTTACAACATTGTATTTTGAAAAATAATCTAATTATAGCAATGTCGTTTATATACAAAGCTATTTATAATGCTATAATTGAATTGATATTTCAAAGTACATTGTCTGATTGTCCTAATAAGTATAGTTAAAAGATGTTTTAGTAAAAAGGTTATAAAGTTTAAACTAAATAAAGAAATAATAACGTGTTTTTACTTGTATGGTGTAATGTTACGTTTTTTGTTTTTTCTAATTACTTCAAAAATCTACTAATAAATTTGGATAGAAATATTAGTTCTAAAATGGTTCTGTAAAAAATTTAACATTTTCTTCATGTCAACAAGATATTCTAAGGAGATATCCTATATGGACATAATTTTTTTTTTAATTTGTATCTAATTATGAGATTTTAAACTAATAACTAATTTATTGCTACAATGGGTAGATTTTTCAGATACAATATCGTAAATAAGAAAAACCTTTAAAATTTAGTGTTAAGTGTTATAATAATTATTATGTAAAATTTTCAAAGTACATTGTCCTAATAAGTCAAAATTCGGAAGTACAATGCTATAAGTGGTTATTTTCTAAAGTACATTCCTTAAATGGAAAAAAACAAAAATTCAACGTTTTAATAGAAAGAAACGAAAATAGAATGCTATAAAACACGAATAAACGAAAGTACATTGCTATTTCTTTCATTTATCCTTATTCGAAAAATGTATCTAAGTGGTTATGATTTTGTAACAGGCATTAGCTAGCACTCTTGATGAAGAAGAATTATCCGATCTCAAAGATCAATTTCATGCAATCGATATAGATAAAAGTGGTGCTATTAGCCTTGAAGAAATGAGACAAGTACGTTGACTTTTCAACTTTTTGGTCAACTCTCAAAAGCTCCAAATCATTATCACATTTTACATCTTTCAATATAAATTCATTACATCGATTATTAATAATTAATTTCGTTTTTTGTTAGGCTCTTGCGAAAGACCTTCCATGGAAGATGAAAGAATCGCGTGTTTTGGAGATTCTAGAAGCGGTAAGTTTGACTACTTTTCTTTGACTTTATGTATTAATTCGTTCTTAATGGATTAAGTGAATTGGATTATTTGTTTTTGTGATATAGATTGATAGCAACACGGATGGGCTTGTGGATTTTACCGAGTTTGTAGCGGCTACTCTTCATGTTCATCAATTGGAAGAACATAATTCGGAAAAATGGCAATTATTATCACAAGCGGCTTTTGAAAAGTTTGATGTGGATAGAGATGGGTACATAACTCCCGAAGAACTCAAAATGGTAATCCATCTTATTATTATTATTATTATTTGTGCACATCACAAATATTGTTTGAATAAATGATTTTTTTAAAATATTTGAGAAAGTAATTACACACATGGGGAATTGAAAGGGAAAAGTAAATTATGCTAAATTTCTAAAAAAGTTAAAAGACTTCTATTAAGTTGTTTACAATCTGCATTAAGTCCATTAAGTAAAAAAAAAAGGACACATAGTGTATACGAATAACATTTGCTTTTTCCAATACAATAATTTTAGGTCATGCAAGCTTCTTCCAAACTAAAAATTGATAAGAGCATTCTATTACGATAATCTCAAGACCAACATTTTTTGGTTTATTTATATTTTATAACACTTATTACAAAATTTTAATCCAAGCATCATATTTTTCTTAAAATATCAAGTACACCATTTGAATTTCTCGATTTAATATAACTCTTTTGACCTTTTTACGCGAAACATAGTAAACAAAGTAGTTCCATTTATTTGCGTATTATAGCATCTCGCTTCCCTTTCTTGCCAAATTACATTGTGATTTCCATTTTTTTATTATCAAAACATTGTACTATGAAAAATCAAACGCGTTATCATCTCTTGTAGCATACGGGTTTACGAGGCTCAATAGATCCAATTCTAGAAGAGGCAGATATCGATAAAGACGGGAAAATTAGCTTGTCCGAGTTCCGTAGACTCTTAAGAACCGCAAGTAATGTCTCAAGCCCGGCTGCACATAGAGGTTTACGTAAAATCTAGATTTTGAAAAAAAAAATGATAAAAGAGTTAAATGTTTCATGTGTGAAAGTACGTTGCTATTTTGTGCTCGTATTGGATAAGATCTCAAAGGTACCATTTTCATAGACCTTAGCTCGATTTTCTTGTTACCGCGTGAAGAGTGTATGGAGGGAATCGCGTCAAGGTCAAGGATGTAGTTAAATAATATTAGTTTTAAGTTGTTTATTTGCATGTCTATAGTTTTTTATTGTACTTTTTTTTTGTGGGTCCATCTACTATGTGAAAATATTTCTTTTTGAGCATTGTATTATGTTGATACTTTATGCTTTTGCATAGTGTGTACCGGACTGGAGTGAATGAGATTGGATAAGCTTTCTAGGGTTGTTTTTGGTTATGAGAATTAGAAGGGTAATAACGTCTTTTTCATTGGCGAGTTTAAGAGCAAAAACACATTGTACAAACTTTTGGATGAGATAAAAAATAATGATATTTGTCTCACTTGACACTAGTTTTAGTGTCAATCAGATTAATAATGTCAAATGCAATACAACTTGTTATGTCGAATAAGTACTCATAAAAAATTCTTGAAAGAATTTAAATCATGAGGAATGACACTTGTGTCCTTCCCAAAAGATAATGTATTATATACAAAGGGTATAAGAGTCCTTTCTAGAGGCTCTTTGCCAAGGTTACAACATAACTCAATGGTTAAAAGGTCATTTTTTTTCTTTCAAGGTAAACATGCTTCTTTCCATAACTTTCTCATTGGCCACCAAGCATCAAACATCTTGCAAGTCACATTGAAACCGATTTCAAGTACTTAAACCGGTTTTTGAGCCGACATGCATGTCTTTTTTTCCTCATTAAATACTGTATGTATAAATAAATTATCAAGGAATATTTGAGAAAATGATGGTACACGGAAAAAATAAATAAGAGCAAATTTACGAAAAGTCACGACTTAACGTAGAAAGCCTTGTTTTGTTGGCTTTTCTATATATTGAATTTTTTTTTTATTAAGTAAAAAAGAAACACTTATATATATCTTACCAGATTAAGTCATGACCCCCATTAAGTCTATTGATCATTAGACTCCCTGTTGTATATACTGCTTGAACAACTCCCATCCATTACGCTCTTCTCTTTCCTCTCAAGTTGCTTGCCCTTTTTATCTCCAACCAACAAATCCTGCAAGAAAATCAAATTTGAATTTTTTAAGTTGGGATATATTCAGAAAAGTCCTTATATTTTGACATTATATTCGATTAAGTCTTAATTGTTTTTTTTATTCAATTGAGTCACAACATTTTGTTAAATGTTTACAATTTTGGATAGTAGTTGATTATATTGTTTTAATATTTTTACAACTAATAATGTATAGGGTCAAAATGTAAGGACTTAATTGGATAAAAACTGAAAATTCAACTCTAAATTGTTAAAAAGGTCAAAATGTAAGGACTTTAATGAATATTTTATTTTTATATATATCCAAAATTGAATTAATTGAATAAAAAAAACAATTAGGGCTTAATTGAATATAGGGTCAAAATATAAGGACTTTTTTAAAGTTTATACATAGGAAAATTGGCTAAATGCAAGAAAATAGCAACGTACTTATTATAGCATATTACTTTCATTTCTTTTCATCACTTCCAAAAAAGTTTCTTTCTTGCAAGAAAGTAGGATGCTATAATAAACAAATCAATAAAAGTACGTTGCCATTTTTTACATTTACGAAACACAATAACTTTATTACCTGACCGGATCTTGACCCCGGGGTTTTAAGTTCCAATTCCGTTACCACATCACTAGAATTATCATTATCCCTTTTTTCATCATTTCCATTATTACCCCTAAATCGATCCGATGACTTGCACCCACATTCTTGTTTGCTTGAACTATACGAAGTCGGTGTATAAACGGGAACCGTTTGATTAACATGACAAATAACTGGATTTGGATTTGGATTTGGATTTGGATATGGGATAACGGAAGTGCCAGGTGGATTATGATTAGTGAAAAATGGGAACGGGTGCATTGAAAGTGGGCCCGCGGGGACAGGTAAAGCAACCGGAAATGAATATGGTGGTGGCATAACATTAACAACTGAAGAAGAATCAATTCCAATTCCACCCCATGGATACATTACCCCTCCTACCCTTTGTTGATACTGCGTGTTGAGATTTTCTATATCCGATTTTAACGATGATTTTTCCTCTCTAAGTTCGTTTTTCTCCTGTGTTAGCTGTTTTTTTTAAAAAAAGAAATCAATAGCCGAAAAAATAACCGACAAGACAAAAGAAGTTGTACAGGTACAGGTACAGGTACAGGTACAGGTACAGGTACAGGTACAGGTACAGGTACAGGTACAGGTACAGGTACAGGTACAGGTACAGGTACAGGTACAGGCTGATGTCAGTAAGATAAAAACATATTACAACATGTTATGTCACTAACCTCACATGATTCTTCAGATAGTGTGGCGCATTCTTGTTTTAGTCTATTAACTTCAGTTGTAAGATCTTTAAGCACTTGAATTGTGTCCATGATAATACTGGCTTTGTCATTTTTGGGTCTGTCTGGATCTGCACATTGGATTAATGAATGAGATATTTCAAGTTTTCAACAAATTAAATTAGTCATGATTTGGAATTGGTGTTTGAGTGTTTCCTTTTGAGTTAATGCAGAAAGAACAAATTATTAGATTTGTAGATCTGTTATGTTATTACCGAGTAGATGTCCCAATTCGATGAATTGTTCATTCAGTTTATCTCTTCTCAGTTTTTCACGGTCAGCTTTCTGAACTTTTCTTACATCGCTTGTGTCTTTCACTTCCACTTCAATTGTCTCCCTGCATAAGGTCTGAGTTAAAATCAAGGATACTTTTATGGATATGCATTGTACATTGAAATAGGAAGGGAAAATGGATTTAACATGTTATGGATTCACCATCGCATCGAATTCCAACGTAAATTGACAATTTAGTCTCGTACTTGGAAGATTAACATTGTGTAGAAATCAAGCATCAGAAATGTAGATGTTACTAGGAATCGAAAGGGAGTATATGTATCTCATTATCATAGTAACCATATCAGCACAAAGAATTACAGAAACTCGCTCCGAAATTAGTGAAACACAAACAAAATCGAACAAACCTTTGCTCGGAATGGGAGTTGGAAATGTGTTGAAATTGTTGTTGTTGATGCAATTCGAGCTTCGTGTTCCATTGATCCATTAATTTAGCTACTTACAGAGTGATACAAGAAACAGAGAAATCGAGGAGTGTAAGAAGTGACGTTAGGGTTTGGTTTTTTCCTGATTTTGGGGAATTTGATTGAAAATCTGGGAGTCTGGGTTTACTTGCAATGAGCATAGAGACGATGAAGACGAAGGTTAGAGGGAAATGTGTCATTAAGCATTATTGTTATCAAGAAATCGACATGTACAATGCACCCTCCATGATTCCCCCCATCATATGATTCCATTGTCGTTGGTGCTTCCTTTTCTTTCTTTATATACTTTTCTTTTAACCAATGATTAGTGGTTATATATTGAAGATTGTTTGGATAATTTCTAAAAAAATATTTATTCTATTTTTTTTTATTCTTTTAATGTGTCTAAAAGGATTAAAAAAAAAAAGATAATCATTTGAAAAGGTTACAAATTAAACCCCCATTTGCCTTCCAACGACCTTCTAAAAAAGTTAATAGAAAACAAAACTACATTTATAAATGTTGATGCTTTTGAAAGAATTTTTATATTTCAATCTGTTAAGGCAGTTACCGTTAATTTTATATTTTTCGTTTGTTTAGTTGTAAAAGTCAAACATATATTATATATAAGAAGTTGTTTAGTGGGGTTATTGTATTACTAGATTGGGTTTTTTTTTTTTTTTTTTTTGTTGTTGTTGTTGTGGGGATGTGATTTTGCTTATACGGGGCCAAGTTTCAACAATGATTAATGATAATGTCTCATCATATGTAGGCAACTCATTCGGCAATAGTATAAAATTGAGATAACTATTTTCTTCTAAACCAAACTCTCATATTAACATGTAATAATTTAGTTTCACAAAAATAGAAAGTCACAAAATTTTGGTAAACAAATAATGAGTGAAAATTAAGATTTATATTTTGATTTACTTTAACTAAGATTTAAAATAATAGTGTTGGATAGTGGAAAATCTTTGTTATGAACGTTTTATTGTTTGCCATGTATAATTTATAAAGTTACAAAGGAGCCTCTACATTATACAAAAAGAATAAAATGTATCTCTATAATTTAACACGCCGTCTCGGGTTGAGCAGGAGGTTCACTTATATTCAATATGCTTCCAAAGTGTAAAAGTAACTAAGTTGGTAGATCATTTGTAAATGTACCTGCAAACGTACCTGCAAACAGGTGAGCAGGAGGAATATGCAAGACATGCAAATAACAATCACAACACGTTCTTTAAGAAAATATAAATTTATTTCCACATATTTGATTATTTGGTGTTGAACCACGTTAGAAGCTAAGTACATGACACTAATATTGTCACAAAACAATCATCATACGAGAAAGGGGACATGATAGCTCGAGGAGAAGGTTATGAAGCCAAACAAGTTCGATAACCACATTAGCTACCCCTTGTACTCAACTTTGGCGCATAATCGGGAGACAACACGTTAACGTTTGGAAGACCACGACACAAAGTTGTCACCTAAAAAGACACAAAACCCTAATGTGGGTCAGCATGTCTGGGGACAACTAGCACAATCAACATCAGACTAAGAAACCAATTGATCCACAATAAAAGGGCAGAGATGACGTTCATGCATCCAAGTGCTTTGAAGATAACCTAGATTCCACAATCAACCATACTCAATTATAAAAACCATCATGGATGTAACAATCAGACTTCAAGACTCTTAACTCAACCACTCCAGTATCTACTGTACTCTTATACTCGGTATTTATACTCATCTCATCTATTTTTATCCACAGATAACTAAATCACTCCAGCACTAAGTTACCACAATAACAACAATAACAACATAGCATATATATATATATATATATATATATATATATATATATATATATATATATATATATATATATATATATATATATATATATATATATATATATATATATATATATATATATACACACACACACACACACACACTCAACTGTAAGATTAAATTAATAACAAAGGCTAACAACGAGACACAAGTGTATGAGTATTCAATCAGTCGAATGATTGTATTTAGAGTAAAAAGATAGTGCTCCAAGTCTTTTAATGACGAGCAACTATAAGGATCATTACAATGAATAAACCGACTGTTCTAAAGTACGTACTAAACATCTAGTGCTGATGGTGTTTATATACTAAGATCTAATTGGATAAACAGTTAATCCAATTAGTTACATATAAGCATAAAAACCCTAGACATTATCTATAATAAAAGATAAGTTCAAAACATAACTGTCTACAGATAAGCACTTAGACTTCATATCATCAACCGCTTCGTATCAACCTCCCACTTCGCATACATCAAAACTTCAGACAGGAACATATGTACTTCGGATATCAAAATATCATCACAATCAGAATCCTAACATTCTCCCCCTTTGTGGTGAAGATTCCAGGTATCCGAAGTCTATAACATGTGAAAGGCTTTACTCAATTCCCTCCGAACTTGTAACCACCACTTCAGATGAGTACACAACTCTAGCTTCGCATCATCCGAGTTTTCGTTGTTCACTGTAACTCTTGCAATCATTCCTTCCAAAAACGTTGAAGGAAACTTCTCCTTTTCATCCATATCAAAGAACAACTTTTTCAATGCTCCTTTCTTGGTCAATCTTCCTTTGTAAACAACTCCCCATGGTTTCTGCAGAATCTTTCCATCACTGATTTTGGTTATGACAGTAAGTTCTTTATCCGCAGCTGGAACAGATTGCTTAAAGAGCTTTGCGATTTCATAATCATATAAGGTGAAGTTTCTAAGACACAAACCCATAAACCTTCCAATGATCCTTTGACCTCTTGTAAGACCAACCTGCTGTGAGATTCTTGTTTGTTTCAGGCTGTAGAATCTTTCAACTAGTACAACGAAGTCATTCGGATTCATCAATGGGAAGTCAGCTATGGTGAAAGAGCTTTCAATTTTCTGTTCTCCTCTTCGGACATGATAGGTGAAGTTCTGATAAATTTCTTCAAAGAGTGGTCCAGTCTCTATACAATCAATCCCAACAATCTTTAGGCATGACCAGACATGTGTTTGATCAGCAGCAAGGTTCGCATGAAACCTGGCTTTTTGTTCTTGAAATCTTCTCTTTTCAACCTGATCAAACTCAATGTCATAGACATTAGCAGCGAAGAGCTTCGGATTGAATGGGATGTCTAGTTGTAGCTCAGTTGTATTTTCATCACTGTATGACACTAGTGGCACATGGTCAAAGACTTCCACTGTAGAGAACGCCAATGACATTATTGTTTCATAAGTCCAAATCTTGTTAACAGGACCTAAATCTTCTTTGTTTCCAACTCTTTCTCTAGAGACTGCATACAAGTGCCTCAACTTTTCATATTCCTCTGCCTTCTGTTTCTTCTCCTCAGACTTAGTCAATACTTGAGCAATCTTCTTTCCCTTGTTAACCGAAGGGCCTGTCTCAGGAGGGATTTGAGAAGTAGTTATCTTTGTAGATGTGGAGGACGGTGCAGATTTTACTCCGAGTTTGATTCCACCAGAGAATCTTTTTATGAGACTCGAGGTGGATTCGGTTGTAATTGGTGTTGTTCGTCCCCAGACAAGAGGAACTGTTGTTGTTGGTGATGTTGTGATGATTGTTGCTGACGAGGGTGCTGATGTGAATCTGAAGAATGGTTTTGTAGTTTGAGCAGCAGTGGTAGTTGTTGTTTGAGTGAGTGGTGCGAGGGTTGTAATGGTTGTTGTTGGAGCGAAGGTGATGCGTGTCTGTCTTGTTAGTCGAGGCCCTTCTCCCCCTTGTGACGAAAGCATTGCAGGCTTCGGAGCACCCGGTAATCGACTAACTAGGGTGAGTAATGGTGCTATATCCTTTCGGATAGAGTCAGTTGTCTGAGAGACCAAAATTTTCATTTGTTGGTCACTGATTTTCTGTGCTTCTCTGTATGCATTTAACTCTAGTACCTTCGGTTCGTATTCAGCGATGGTTTTCTTCGCATCCTCAACATCTTTTCGTAAACTCGTCAGTTGTACATCGAATTCTTCTACACTTCGTTTCGAAAGATTTTCAACCGAAGTAGTTAGAGAAGTAAGCTTGGCTTGTACTTCTTTGTTTGTACTGTTGAGATTGTTAACTACTTCTTGGAGTTTATCGGTATGTTGATCCTGAATAAGTTTGGATTTTTCCTCAATAATCTTCTCAACTGCCTTGCATCTTAGATCAACCTTCTCCAAAACGTTTCGTGTCATTTGCTTCACATCTGTTTCCACAACCTTCACTGCCTCATCAATTTTCTTGGTAACTTTCTTTGTGATAGTTTCTTCAAAAGAAGTAAGTGATTCCGCCAAGTGATCATTGGTAACTCCAGACCCTTTATCCGAAGTGTAAGTGGTCTAGGCTTGGTTCAGAACATTTAATTTCGCATTTAGTTGGCGAAACTGCTTCATTGACACCAGGCTCGTGTCTGGTTCATCATCATCTTCGTCTTGGATTTGGATCGGGGCAGTTTCAAAATAATCCTCCTCTTTGTCGGTTTCATCGGAAGAAGGAGAATCGACCATATCATCCATGAAGAATGAATGAATCGGAGGTGGGATGTCTGTTGTTGTGGTGAATATGGGTGTTGTATACTTTGGTGGTGGAGATGGTGAATTTGTTGTAGATGGATTACCCGATGTGAGACTTGTGTCCACATCAGATGTGTGCACAGGGGTCTCAATATGACTTGTCTCCACATTAGATGTTTCAAGAGTGGTCATATGTTCGGACACCATCGATTTTTCAGTTAAAGATACAGGAGGATCAGAAGGAGGTACCGTGGAAGTTGTAGTCGTAGTTGGTGATGGAGGAATGTTGGTATCCTCCTGATGTGAGTATTCTTCCTCTTCTTCTTCTTCTTCTTCTTCTTCTTCGGATCTAGGTGTTGGTGGTCGTGAAGATTGAGCAGGTTTCTTCTTTGATGGCTTCACGGCTCGGGTTTTCTTCCTTGTTCTTGACTTTTTGGTTGGGGCTTCGGATGGTTCGGCTGTTCCCTTCCGTTTTCCACCCTTAGCCTTTGGAAGTTCGTATTCAATTACTGGTGTGAAAGCCCTGAGGGGTGCGGGTGTCGTGATTGTCTTGCGGTATTCGATCAATGTTAGATTATCATTTGGAACCTTGCACAGCATCGCCTTAGGAATTTGAGCAATAAATTCCATCCTGTCATCCGAAGTTGAACTTGAAGGAATATGGACTTGATGGAAATCATGAATGGGCAGGCCCGAAGGCACTGGTACCTTCTCATGAGCATATACCGCTTGAATAATTAGGGCCCAAAAACGTGTGGATGCGATGTCTGTGGCCCTCTTCGCATGATTCAAGTAAGTTGTAAAGTCGGTCCAAAGAGTTGAAGCGTAATCAACTGGAACATTGTAGTAGATGCCATAATGAAGTTGCAAGAATGTGTAAGAGGCAGAATCAAGGCCCGAAGTCCTGCCAGAAAGACTTCATAGGATTACGCTGAAGAAGTAACCCGAAACCGAAGGTAATTTGTTCTTCTTAAAAGAACTCATTGATCGTGTGATTGGTGTATGCCCCATATCATTGAGCATATTCAAGATCTCAGACTGAGATGCCATCTGAAACCGTCCAGACACTGGAAGTTGAAGGATTTTGGCGAATTGCTCCTTCTTGTTTTCATCAGCAGTTACGATCTTAAAGGACACCGACTGGCCATCTGCATTCAGACGTGTAGTATGGTGTGCCCTGTTCACCCATAACTTCGGAACTTTAGGACTGACAGTCATGGCGTGTGCAAGAGGTGAATATCGTAGACATATGACTAACATTGCCATTGTTGATGAGTAAGCTTCAGGATCAAGGTTTGCAATGTGGTTCGCCAACATGGGGTTAAGCTCTGGAACTGAATCAGCATCTCCTGCTGTGAATGAGATATCATCGGTAGCCATGGTGATTGAACTTGAGTTTTGAGAGTTGGGAAAGTTTGGGAATTTTGGTTGCAAGTTCAGAGAAATTTGAAACGGAAGGGATGAATGAAGGGTTTGCTGTGTTTATATAATGCATTGATGAGTGCAGAGAGAATGTGTATTTAATGCTTGTGTTTAAACGGTCGAATGGGGTTCCTCCACGTCATCCGTAAGTTGAGGGGACATTCCCTTTTTATCGGTGTGACAGCTGCATCACCCCAAGTAACCGTTGTGCTTGATTTCTATTGGTTCCTGCATTTCCCAATGCAAAACAAGATCAGTAATGACCCCAGATTTCTCGTTACATCCCAACAAACAAGATTACCATACGAGATAATATTAAAGAAAGAATAATAAAAAATGAAAAATAAAAATATTTTTGGTATTTTTGATTTTTTTTGGAATGTACAACCGAATTCTGATCATAGATCAAGCATGCCAACCATCCGAAGTGATAACACAAGGATCTATTCAATTTTGTGAAAGCATGAATTTTTGGTTCAGTTCGAAGGATGAGAGCTGATATTCTAGGAAGTCCTTGTGACACATTCATATCCGAATAAGAGTAATGTAATGTGCATTCATATGGATAGCTGAACCCAGTGTAAATATTCCACCATAGCCTTTATATAAACATTGTTGGCTGTTATTTGTTTCCAAGTAGTACGTAAGTAACCTTAGGTGACACGTCCGGATACGAATAGGTACATTTTGTAGTTTATTAGTTGAAGTATTATGGGATTTTTGTGAAAAGTATCTCGATTCACCAGATGGAATATTTGGACATGCTTTTCGGATGACAAGCCTTTGAAAATTGTGCACTACTCCACCCTTGTCACTGAAGACGGGTTACTGAGATGTTCATACCCCCTAACCTGGTTCTCAACTGTGTCACAGGAGATCCTGATTGTTGCATTAAAGTCATGGGGTACGCCTTGAGTACTTCATATTTTGCTAATCTTATTGGCGATTTATTGGTGTATCCGAAGATTAAGTTTAAGTTTTGTAAAAGTGCGTTTCTAGCTTTTCCCTTTTATTTGGAAGTATTTTGATTCTTGTAGCATTTGTTGCGCTTTTCTATTTCATCGTATGCATTTCGACATTAATACATTTTTCATAAAGAACTTCATAAATCCCATCAGTTGAAATTGACATTGAATTTCTTGCTTCGTATCTGGAGACGTCAGATGTTTTACTACCGCGCAACACTTGGAACATATCCTGAAAAGACTAAGTCTTCTTGATTAGTTACGAACTTGTGCGAAGGATAGAACCACTTGGTGCAAGTAAGACATGAGGGTTACATATGGGCTTATACGAAGTATGGCCATGTCAAAAGGTCTTTAACCATGATCAGATCATCCGAAGTGTTACCAATGTTGCAATGCGAGTCCCAAATATCCCTTAGTGCAATGAGATATGGTCAACAGACTCTAAAAACCCCGTTTTGTCCTTTCATTGGGTAATGAGATTTTGCAATAGTTGGAGTCGGACGAAATTGATATGGATGTTTCTATGAGCAGAAGTCAGTATTTTAGTGTAATCAGAAGCGAACCGAAGCGTCGGATGTGAGCAGTGACTTATGTACTTTGAATGTTTTTAGTAAAAGCTTATCCGAACGAAACCGAAGGTTCGTTTATGAATAGTATCGCTTCTGATAACAAGAAAATTTAAAAAAAAAAATTAAAAAGTATAAGAAGAGAAAAAAACAAAAAAACTTAAAAGTTTAAAATCTTCTTGAAAAAAAACTTAAAAGAATAGAGATTTTGGATTGAAGGTACTTAGCTGATTATGTGTTTGGAACTGCGGATGACTCAAGCATGCCTAGCCCATGAATGATTCGTGTGAATGCTTTTTCATCAAGGGCTTTGGTGAAGATGTCCGCCAGCTGATCATTCGTATGAACAAAATGTACCTCAATGTTTCCTTCCTCTACATGACTTTTAATAAAGTGATATCGGAGGGAAATGTGTTTGGTCTTCGAGTGTTGAACTGGATTATGACAGATTCGTATGGTGCTTTGTGAGTCACAGAATAGAGGTATTCTTCACATGTGAATTGCATAGTCACGCAGTTGACTTTAAACCCAGATCATCTGAGAAGTGCATGCAGCAGCAGCAATGTATTCTGCTTCGGCTGTGGAGATGGAAACACATGTTTGTTTCTTCGATTGCCAGCTGATGAGTTTGCCATCTAGAAACTGACATCCCCATGAAGTGCTTTTACGATCAAGTGCACATCCTCCCAGATCAGCATCAGAGTAGGCTTGTAGAAAGAAGCCTGAGTTAGCCGGATACCATAAACCAAGAGAAGGTGTTCGATGAAAATAGCAAAATATTTTCTTGACTGCAGCTAGATGGGGTTCTCTTGGGTTCGCCTGATATCGTGCACAATTACAGACTGAGAACATGATATCTGGGCGACTTGCTCTTAAGTAGAGTAAAGAACCAATCATGCTCCTGTAGACTTTCTGATCAACCGTCGGTTTGTCAAGTGAAGGTGTGAGTCTTGTACCAGCAGCCATAGGAACCTTCCCATTTGAACAGTTCTCCATCCCAAATTTCTCCAACAGGCTTCGTGTGTATTTTTCTTGGTTTATGAAGATGCCTTCGGATGTTTGTTTCACTTGTAGTCCGAGAAAGAAATTTATCTTCCCCATCATGCTCATTTGAAACTTGCTTTTCATTAGAGTTTCAAAATCTTTTGAAAGTTCAGGGTCTGTTGATCCGAAGATGATATCATCCACGTAGATTTGAACTAGCATGAGATGATTACCTACTTTCTTTCTAAAAAGAGTGGGATCAACAGAACCTTGTTTGAAATTTGATTGTTTTAAAAACCGGGTTAAAGTTTCATACCATGCCCTTGGTGCTTGCTTTAGCCCATAGACTGCTTTGTCAAGGATATAACAGTGATTTGGATATTTTTCATTTATAAAACCAGGTGGTTGTTCCACATACACTGTTTCCTCAAGTTCGCCATTTAAAAATGCACATTTAACATCCATTTGATAGATATCAAAGTTTTTATGGGCAGCAAATGCCAAAAAGATTCGGACGGACTCAAGTCTAGCAACAGGAGCGAAGGTTTCATCATAATCGATTCCCTCCTGTTGACAATATCCTTTGACAACTAGTCTAGCTTTGTTTCGTACAATGTTACCTTCTGTATCAAGTTTATTTCGAAAAACCCATTTGAGACCTACACAGAGGAGTTGGTTGGTTTAGGAATTAAACGCCACACTTTGTTTCGTTCAAATTCAGCCAACTCACTCTGCATGGCCTCAACCCAATCCGAGTGTAGAAAAGCTTCTTTTACAGTTTTGGGTTTAACTTTTGAGATGAAAACATTAAACATGCACTAATCCGATCGTTTATTTAATTCATTTTGCTTAGCTTTTAATTGAGATCGAGTAAGTACCTTTTCATCTGGATTACCTATTACCTGAGTCTTCGGATGATCTCTTGTCCATTTTTCAAGTGGAGGATATGCAGGGTCATATCCTGGCAATGTTTCCCCATGCACTTCCTCCGTATCAGATGGATAATCCGAAGTCGACTGATTTTCTTCAGGTGAAGTGTTAGGAATTGGTTGCTCTTCATCAACACAAGCTTGTTTGTTAGATGACTCCCCCTCAACAGAAGCTGGCATGTCAGATGACTCCCCCTCGAATTGAGAATGGGTTTGTGTTGAAGATGAGCTTGGTGGTTCTATAGAGTGAGCATCCTTTGACTTTGATGATGTAGACGTTGAGTAGTCCTCTACAACCGAAGGATCCTTTGGGTTGGATGTATCATACTCACCCTCAACCGAAGGATCATTTTGCTTAGGTGTTTCTAACTCCCCCTCGACTGATGGTTGCGTAGCTTTTGATGGTTCGTTGGTGCTTTGATCATCAGTGAGCTTGTTCATTTCTGGTATATTATTGTCCTTCGCATTTGCTTCAGCATCGATTGCATGATCAGGAAATAGGTAAGACAAATCAAGATTGAAAGAGTCCAGAGGTATGACTTCGGATGGTTGTTCTGGAAATATAGAGGAACGAGGAAAGAGTGTGTATGATTTCTTGATATGATGATCGTCAAACGTCAGATTGAATGATTTCTCAATCTTCCTTGTTGTCTTATTTAATACGATAAGCTTTCGCAGAGTGTGAGTATCCCAGGAAGACATCATCATCAGATTTGGATGCAAACTTCGTAGTACCAGGTTTGAGTCTCATGATGAAACATCGGCAACCAAATACATGGAAGTATTTCACATTTGGTTTCCTTTTGTTGATGACTTCGTATGGAGTGATGTTGAAGCACCTATGAATGTAGGATCGATTCTGTGTGAAGCATGCAGTTGCAACAGCTTCGCCCCAGAAGTACATTGGAAGATTTGCATAGTCAAGCATGGTCCTTGCAACTTCGCTTAATGATCTATTTCTTCACTCAACTACAACATTTTGCTGTGGAGTATTGGGGGCAGAAAAGTTATGAGTTATGCCATTCTCCTTCAGATACGAGACAATTATGTGATTTTTGAATTCGGTGCCATTGTCACTTCGAATAGCTCGTACTGGTTTCTTTAAATGAAGCTCGATTTGCTTGATGAAGGCTATGAGTTTTGTAGGTGTGTCTGAATTTTGTCATAGAAAGATTACCCATGTGAATCTTGAGAAGTCATCCACGATAACTAATATGTATTTCTTTCCTCCAAGAGATTCGACCGTTGAGGGACCACAAAGATCAATTTGTAGCAGTTCAAGAGGTTCAGTGATCTTGGAGTCTATGGTAATCGGATGAGCTTGTCGCTTTTGCTTCCCATGCTCACAAGTAGCACACAATGTGTCATTATCAAACTTCAGTGTAGGCATACCTCGGACAAGGTCAAGAGCAACCAGCTTGCTGATATTCTTAAAGTTCAGGTAAGAGAGCCTGCAATGCCATAACCAGCTAAGATCCGAAGGTGCTTTTGAGAGTAGACAGATGGAAGGTGTTCCAACAATTGGCTTCATATCCAGTGGATATTTCACCCTTCCCTGAAGATTTTATCAAGACTTCCTTGGTCTTTTTCTTCTTGATTACACTTCCAGCTTCGTCGAATGAGACTTTTAAACCAGTCCCCACAACTAGTTGAGAGACACTAACTAAATTGTGCTTTAATCCTTCTGCATAAGCAACTCGATTTATAGTGAATTTGCCATTAGTGATCTTCCCATATCCTTTTATGGGACATGTTTCGTTGTTCCCAAACTTTACATCTCCTCCGTCTTCTAAACTTCTGAAATCCCTTAAGTACTCTATCCTCCCCGTCATGTGTCGTGAGCAGCCACTGTCGATATACCATTCCTTATCGTATTGCTCATCGATCATTACCTACAATTTAGATAGAGAGTTCAGGTACCCAACATGGCTTGGGTCCTTGAGGGTAAGTATTCAGATCATAGATCCATGATGCGATCATATCATCCTTTTTGGTGCCAGAAGTTGAAGCAATATTTGACTCGATGGAGGGTTCAATTAATTGATTTTTAGTTACTTTTGGAACCCATTTCAAAATTTTATTTTGTTTTTGCTATTTAGGACTCATTGTTGAAAGTGGATTTGGTTTCACAGGAACCCATTTTCGGTTTGAGAGTAAAGATTTCCAGACGAAGGACTACATTGAGTAGATTCACATAGAAACTCTTCATAAGCAAGTTTAAAATCTTGAATCGTTAAGCTTTTATCTTTAAACAAATCCATGTTCTTATCTCTTTTGCTGACTTTGACCTTCGAATCAGGCTGAAGGCGACAGGAGGCAGACCACTTTTCAAATCTCGCATGCATCTTTTGTCATTCTCGATCTTCTTCTTGTTCGCAGCCATCACAGCTTCAGGATCAACAGGAGGAGTTGTAGATTCACCAGATTTAGCAGCATATATGGTCTGAACATTAGCAGTAAACGGTCCTTCCTTCAGTGATCTCAGAAGATCTTCATCGATTCCTGATAAGGGATTCTCCATACGATCAGCCTATTGATCGTAATGTTCAGGAATCAGCATGGGTGCCTTGTCGCTGGACCTAAGTAAGGCTGCGTAGTTCATCATAGCGTTGCTCGCGTTGTAGGCCATTGAAAGATTAGATCGTTGCTGGAAAATTATCAAGTTTAAAACTCTGAAACACGGAAGAGTGGATTCAAGAACGATTTGAACCCACGAATCAAAGAAGGTATATTAATCTTAATATCAGATCAGCAAACAACCTGCTCTGATACCACTTGTAAGATTAAATTAATGATACCACTTGTAAGATTAAATTAAGAACAAAGGCTAACAACGAGACACAAGTGTATGAGTATTCAATCAGTCGAATGATTGTATTCAGAGTAAAAAGATAGTACTCCAAGTCTTTTAATGATGAGCAACTATAAGGATCATTACAATGAATAAACCGACTGTTCTAAAGTACGTACAAAACATCTAGGGCTGATAGTGTTTATATACTAAGATCTAATTGGATAAACACTTAATCTAATTAGTTACAGATAAGCATAAAAACCCTAGACATTATCTATAATAAAATATAAGTTCAAAACATAACTGTCTACAGATAAGCACTTAGACTTCGTATCATCAACCGCTTCGTATCAACCTCCTACTTCGCATACATCAAAACTTCAGACAGGAACATATGTGAAACGACCAAAAATTTATAATAAATATGTAAAATAAGATGTGTGTAATTTAAAGTTTTATATATAATATTATGAGAAATTATGGTTGTAAGGGTAATTTAGTCATTTATCATAAAAAGGGTAAATTGGTCATTTGACCAAATGCAGAAATTATTATAAAAATTTATTTATAGTTTAGGACTAAAAATGTGAGAAATTAAATTCTATAAAAAGATAATTGATTTTGGTGGCCAAAGTTCAAGGAAGTGAACTAGAGGGACCAAAACTGTAAATATGAAAATATAAAATGAGAAAAATATCTCATTAATCAACATAAAATCAGAAGATATCTCTGGAGAATTCTGGAGCTACGGGACTTGAAGGTTCATGAGTTTGGAGAGCAAGGTTTGAAGAAAACAACAATTTGAATTGGTTATACCAAGCTTTCAAGGTAAGAACTCAAAAACCCTAGCGTAGTTCTTCAAAGGGGTTGGATAATCTGCAAATCCAACTTCTGATTTTGAGGATTTCGGTTAAGTTAACGAATTCATATACTTAATCTAGCTCAAATCAACCCAAGGAATGGATTCATGACCATGAATGGTGGCTAATTCCATGAAAAATGGGTTTGAGCTCAAGAACCCTAGAAATGGGTTTTTGGAACTGAAATTGATTTCCATGAGTTTAATAAGTCACATATGTTATAAGTGAAGTGAGAAATCATTTCCATTCTCAAAAATTAGTTAAAAAGGTTTTTGAGAAAAAAAGGGGTTTTCGGGAACAATTTCAATCAAAAATGATAAAAAATTGGTAGATTGTGGTTTAAATGCATGAAGAAGTTGTTTCTAGGGCCTAGAAGAGACCCTAAGACGATTAAGTCATGTATTAAGAACTTAATGGGGTGAATAGTGCATCTGCAGATTGAAAAATCGTCAAATTAGGTAACCTACTTCAGCCCTCGCGACGCGACCAATGCCAAGAACCCCGTCGCGACGCGAGGCTGCGATGCAGTTTCCGCATTTATCCTTCAGCAATCGCGACGCGAGCACCCCCAGCTCCAGGTCGCGACGCGAAGCGACGCAGAAGGCATAAAATGCAGTTTTTGCTTCAAGTCCCTCCCAAGTGAATTTGGTTTTTGGGATTTGGTCCTATACTTGTTCAAATGACCCCAAACTTTGAACATAGGTCCAATATAGTCCAAAACTTCACAGAAAATTTTCAGAATCGAAATACGACCCTCCGAGGGTACTGTAGTAAAATACGTATAATATACAATTTAATTTAAGTTGGTCATTTAAAAAAATTATACACTTGTTTTGACCAGTAATGGTATAATAAGGACTCTAACATGTATTAGAGTCAATTAAAATGTAAATTAATGTATCATATACCATATATAGGTGCAATCCAAGTAATCGGACATCGAAAGGGTAAAGAACCGAGGGATATCTAAACGACTTTTCAAGAGTTATAAGGTGAGTACATGTAGCATTTTCACCCATTTTGGGGATACATGGCAAGTAAGTAATATTTTTCAAATTTCATATATATTTTTATGTGTGAAAATATTTGCAAAAATGGTACATTTTCTAGCTTAATGGAGAGTTAGTTGCTATATTTGAAAGTATGATTCCTGGCAATAGCCTAGATTATGTTAGAAATATGTTTGAGTCAAAAGCTTGGCAATTAGCCATTTTGTGTACAAATATTGTTTCAGTTTCCAGAAAGTATTTTTATATTTGACTGGTATTGTAGCTAGCATTCGTTAGTAAGGGAACTATGTTCCAACCTACCCGGGTTAGGTAAGGAGTCTACTGGGGATAACCCCTTCGCGAAGTAGACTGCCTCAGCACTTCTACGGTGAGGATTGATCCGTTCTTTCTAGCTGTAGAGACTTGGGGTATCACATATAGTGATTAAAGCCCTAAGTATAAAAATCCAGCAAGTTTATAAAACCAGTCAAAGAAAGTATGAAATAAGCTATGTTTTGAAATATATAAAATGGTTTTGAAAGATAAAAAGTCATAGTATATTAATACTATAAAGTTTCAGCAAATGTTTATTTTATAAAGTTTTTATTAAAGGAGATTAAATGTTTGAGTCCAAAACTCATGTAACTCACGAGACAATTTGTCTTACGTATTTTATTTTTATGCCATGTATTCCAGGTTCAGGTACAAAGTTGTAAGATAGTTTGGAGTCGCAAAATAAGCACTAGGGTGCAAAGGAGTGGAGCTGGACACAGCTTCCATGTATTGGTATTTGATTAAATCCATTTCCCTTAAACTTATGGTTGTTTGATATGTAATTGTAACACCCCTTTTGGTTGTATTTAAACAAGTACAATGGTTTTTTGATGAACCGAAATTTGTAAAATATGTTTTTTATGTAATATAAATGGTTTGAAAAAGTTGGTGCGTTACAAGTTGGTATCAGAGCCATAGTTTAAGCGAATTAGGATTGGATCAATCCACTCCTAGGCTTAGACTAGTAAAATAGTCAGTTAGAGTGAGTTATACAAATTGTTATGTCTTAATGAATTAAGACATTATTTGTTAATGAAATTATATGAGTATATTTATGAGTTAAAAGTAGCTAATTGATACTAGTGAACAGTGGAACCGAGCGGAAACATTGGGAACAACATGTGTAGGTGATTATGGTAATATGGGCCCGTATTATCATAATCACATGACGCATATTGGGCCTGGTGTACCCGCGAGGGAATACTGGGGAACTGGTGGAAAAAGTAGTAAATTGGTATTATGATATATTATGAAATACTAAAGTACTTGAAATTTTATAGCAAAATGTGAACTAGAAGTGGCCAAGGATCGTATGCGGAAAACCCAGATCCAAATGCAAGGCCTCCTATTCCTCCTCGACCGCCCCAAGCCGTTGATGATGGCGATTCTAGGGGTGAGGCTAATCCACCTCCATTGACACTGGAGGCAATACAGAAGTTATTACACGACTCTCAAGTACAAAACAGACAAGAAATGACTCGCCTTCTAGATGAACGATTAGGCGAAAGATCCAAATCACAAAATGAAGATAGTGAGAAAAGTGTGGCTCCCGAGGGTACTAACCCAAGACAGACTTCTTCCCAGGGAGATTCTTCCTCCAAATCATAGCCCCAATTCAAGACTAAAGGAGCGTGTACTTTCAAGGACTTTATGTCCTGTCGGCCAAAGGAGTTCAACGGGGAGATGGATCCGCGAATAACTATTCGGTGGTTTACTGAAATGGAACAAGTTCTTCGCATCTGCCATTGCGAAGATGATATGAAGGTAGGGTTTGCTTCTCAGATGCTAATGGCGGAAGCTCTTGCTTGGTGGAATACTCTCCGCCGAACCAAGGGGAGTGAATTCGTGGATGCGTTGTCTTGGGAAGAGTTCGTTCAGCGGTTGAAGGGCAAGTTCTGTTCAGCTAGGCACCGGGAGAACTTGGTCAATGAATTCTTTGCTCTTGCAAAGGAAAAGCAGACGGTTGATGAGTACACTAAAAAGTTTTGTGAGATGCTGCCATTTTTGGAAGATACATTACCAACTGAGGCTAGAAGAATAAACCGTTATGTTAATGGGTTGACGGGGGACTACTCATTGGAAGTTAGCAAAGCCACTACTCTTGATGAAGCCATTGAATCTGCGGCTAGAGTTGAGAGTATGTTGGAGAAAAAGGCCAAAGAAAGACAAGTTTTTGCGGAGAAGCGAAAGTCTTCAGGAATCTCTGGAGCAAACAAGAAGAGTCGTTTTTCATCGGGGTTTTCTAAGCAAAGTGAGGTTAAAGAATGTAAGAAGTGTGGTAAGAGGCACAGTGGGGAATGCAAGAAGGGCACTAGTGGGTGCTACAAATGTGGTCTTCCGGGTCACCAAGCCAAGGATTGTAAAGTGAAAGATATTAGCGAAGTGGAATGTTACAATTGCCATGAAAAGGGTCATTACAGTACCAATTGTCCCAAGAAGAAGAATGAGACGTTAGTTTCCACTGTAAATAATAAGAAGACGGAGCCGGCAAAGACGAAAGGGAGAGCGTTTCAGATGACTCTTGAAGAGGCCAAAGAGGATCAGGATGTAGTGGCATGTACACTCATTGTAAACTCACAACCTGCTTATGTTCTTTTTGATTCCGGAGCACATTTCTCTTTTGTGTCCCATGAATTTCGTAAGCGTCTGAATATACCAATGAAACCATTAGATGATACCTGTGTAATAGAAGTCGCGAATGGAGAGCTAGTTACGGTATGTCATGTGTATGAGAAGGATCCGATTGAGATTAATGGGCGAATCTTAAAGGCTGACTTGCTACCCATCGGGATTAAAGGATTTGATATTGTTATTGGGATGGATTGGCTCGGAACTCATAATGCTAAAATTCTTTGCGGAAAACGAATGGTATCGATCAAATTGTCTGATGGTAGCAAAGTTTACATATATGGTGAACGTCGGAAGAATATGCAAAGTCTCATTACTGCTATTAAAGCCCGTAAATGTATCCAAAAAGGGTGTGAATCATTCATCGCTTATGTGATGAATGGGAAGAAGGAGAAGCAGAAGATGGAGGATATAAATGTGGTCAACGAATTCCCTGAAGTTTTTCCTGATGACTTACCTGGTTTACCACCCATTAGGCAAGTCGAGTTTCGCATTGACCTTGTTCCTGGAGCAAGTCCCATTGCTCGTGCGCCGTACCGTCTTGCTCCTACAGAGATGAGAGAACTTATGTCCCAGTTGCAAGAACTTCTTGACAAGGGGTTTATTCGTCCCAGCTCTTCTCCTTGGGGAGCTCCAGTATTGTTTGTCAAGAAGAAGGACGGTACTATGCGTATGTGTATAGATTATCGTGAGCTCAATAAAGTGACCATCAAGAATCGATACCCTTTGCCACGAATTGATGATTTATTCGATCAGTTGCAGGGAGCTAGTTATTTCTCTAAAATTGATCTTCGTTCTGGATATCATCAAGTACGGGTGAAGGATGAAGATGTATGTAAGACTGCATTCCGAACTCGATATGGTCACTATGAATTCTTAGTGATGCCATTCGGTCTCACTAATGCCCCAGCCGTGTTTATGGACCTTATGAATAGGGTCTGTAAACCTTTTCTTGACAAATTTGTTATCGTTTTCATCGACGATATTCTAGTCTATTCGAAAAGTGAAGCAGAGCATGAAGTGCACTTACGTGAAGTATTGCGTACTTTGAAGAATGAACAGTTATACGCGAAGTTGTCAAAGTGTGACTTTTGGTTGCGGGAAGTTCAATTTCTGGGTCATGTTGTTTCAGCTGAAGGTATTAAAGTAGATCCAGCAAAAATAGAAGCGGTAATGAAATGGGAGCCACCGAAGACACCTACAGAAGTTAGAAGCTTTCTTGGGTTAGCCGGTTATTACCGACGGTTTATCCAAGATTTTTCTAAAATAGCAGTGTCATTGACTCAATTAACTCGGAAAGAGGTGAAATTTGTGTGGGGAGAAAAACAACAAGAAGCCTTCGAGATACTGAAGAAGACGTTATGTGAAGCTCCAGTATTATCTTTACCAGAAGGCACAGAAGAATTTGTGGTATACAGCGATGCATCTAATAGAGGTCTTGGTTGTGTACTTATGCAACGGGGCAAAGTTATCGCCTATGCTTCTAGACAACTAAAAGATGCAGAGACACGTTATACTACTCATGATCTAGAATTGGCTGCAATTGTCTTTGCATTGAAGATTTGGAGGCACTATCTGTATGGGACGAAATGCAAGATATATACAGATCACAAAAGTCTACAATATCTTTTTACTCAAAAATAATTGAACTTAAGACAGACACGGTGGATCGAGCTCGTGAATGATTATGACTGTGAAATAATTTATCACGAAGGAAAAGCTAATGTAGTAGCCGATGCTTTAAGCCGAAAAGTTCGTGAAAAAGTTATTAAAGGGAGGTCCATGAGAATTGAAGTGGTCTCAACTTTAATTCAAAAGATTAAAGAAGCTCAAGACAGTGCTTTAACCGAAGAGAATGTAAAGAAAGAAAAGCTTGGGAAAAAGGTGGTGTTTGAAGTGAATACCCAAGGGTTGCGCACTTTTAAGGGACGAATTTGGGTTCCTAAATATGGAGCAACCAGAAAGATAATCTTGGATGATTCTCACAAATCCAAGTATTCTATACATCCTGGAAGTACAAAAACATATCAAGATTTGAAGCAGCATTACTGGTGGCCAGGAATGAAAAAGAGGATAGCAAAGTACATATCCCACTGTGAGACTTGTGCACAAGTAAAAGCAGAACATCAGGTGCCGTATGGTAATGCGCAGTCGTTACAGATACCAGCAGGGAAGTGGGAAGAAGTGACCATGGATTTTGTCATGGGGCTGCCGAGAACACGAAGAGGACACGACAGTATATGGGTCATTGTTGACAGATTGACCAAAAGTGCCCTATTCCTCGCGATTAAAGAAACTGCCTCACTTGGAGAATTAGCTCAGTTGTACATGGATGAAGTGATCAGACGTTATGGAGCACCTTTGTCCATAGTTTCAGATAGAGATCCTCGATTCACGTCTAACTTTTGGGATTCTCTACAAGAAAAGATAGGAACTCGAATCAAGATGAGTACAGCCTACCATCCCCAGACAAATGGGCAAAGCGAACGTACTATTCAGACCTTGGAGGATATGTTGAGATCGTGTGCCATTGATTTTGGAGGTAATTGGGATGAGCATCTACCATTAGTAGAATTCTCGTATAACAACAGTTACCACTCAAGTATCAAGATGCCGCCTTTTGAAGCGTTATATGGTAGAAAGTGTAGAACACCAGTGTGTTGGTTAGAAGCTGGAGAAACAAAACTCACTGGGCCAGAAATTGTAAGAATGACAAATGAAAAGATTGGTGTAATCCAGACCAACATGAAAGCCGCGCAAGACCGCCAAAGAAGCTACTCAAATTTAAAGAAAAGACCCTATGATCTAAAAGAAGGCGATTTGGTGATGATAAAAGTATCACCTTGGAAGGGGGTGATAAGATTTGGCAAGAGAAGGAAGTTGAGTCCAAGATATATTGGACCCTTCAAGATTCTGAAAAGAATCGGTTTACAAGCATTTAAACTAGAGCTACCACTAGAACTCAGAGGGATACATGATACATTTCATGTATGTTATCTTAAGAAGTACTTTGGAAAGAAGGAATTAACCATTCCTTTAGAAGAAGTAAGGGTGGAAACACCCAACAGACTAGTGGAAGAACCTGAAGCGATGTTAGAGATGAAAACCAAGAAGTTAAGGAACAGAGAAATTGACTTAGTCTTGGTCAAATGGAAGCATTCATTGGGCACAGACTTAACTTGGGAAACTTTGGAAAGCATGAAGAAAAGATACCCTAATTTTACAGATTATGAAGCGATTCCGAGGACGGAATCCTAATTAGGGGGAGGTAGTTGAAACGACCAAAAATTTATAATAAATATGTAAAATAAGATGTGTGTAATTTAAAGTTTTATATATAATATTATGAGAAATTATGGTTGTAAGGGTAATTTAGTCATTTATCATAAAAACGGTAAATTGGTCATTTGACCAAATGCAGAAATTATTATAAAAATTTATTTATAGTTTAGGACTAAAAATGTGAGAAATTAAATTCTATAAAAAGATAATTGATTTTGGTGGCCAAAGTTCAAGGAAGTGAACTAGAGGGACCAAAACTGTAAATATGAAAATATAAAATGAGAAAAATATCTCATTAATCAACATAAAATCAGAAGATATCTCTGGAGAATTCTGGAGCTACGGGACTTGAAGGTTCACGAGTTTGGAGAGCAAGGTTTGAAGAAAACAACAATTTGAATTGGTTATACCAAGCTTTCAAGGTAAGAACTCAAAAACCCTAGCGTAGTTCTTCAAAGGGGTTGGATAATCTGCAAATCCAACTTCTGATTTTGAGGATTTCGGTTAAGTTAACGAATTCATATACTTAATCTAGCTCAAATCAACCCAAGGAATGGATTTATGACCATGAATGGTGGCTAATTCCATGAAAAATGGGTTTGAGCTCAAGAACCCTAGAAATGGGTTTTTGGAACTGAAATTGATTTCCATGAGTTTAATAAGTCACATATGTTATAAGTGAAGTGAGAAATCATTTCCATTCTCAAAAATTAGTTAAAAAGGTTTTTGAGAAAAAAATGGGTTTTTGGGAACAATTTCAATCAAAAATGATAAAAAATTGGTAGATTGTGGTTTAAATGCATGAAGAAGTTGTTTCTAGGGCCTAGAAGAGACCCTAAGACGATTAAGTCATGTATTAAGAACTTAATGGGGTGAATAGTGCATCTGCAGATTGAAAAATCGTCAAATTAGGTAACCTACTTCAGCCCTCGCGACGCGACCAATGCCAAGAACCCCGTCGCGACGCGAGGCTGCGATGCAGTTTCCGCATTTATCCTTCAGCAATCGCGACGCGAGCACCCCCAGCTCCAGGTCGTGACGCGAAGCGACGCAGAAGGCATAAAATGCAGTTTTTGCTTCAAGTCCCTGCCAAGTGAATTTGGTTTTGGGGATTTGGTCCTATACTTGTTCAAATGACCCCAAACTTTGAACATAGGTCCAATATAGTCCAAAACTTCACAGAAAATTTTCAGAATCGAAATACGACCCTCCGAGGGTACTGTAGTAAAATACGTATAATATACAATTTAATTTAAGTTGGTCATTTAAAAAAATTATACACTTGTTTTGACCAGTAATGGTATAATAAGGACTCTAACATGTATTAGAGTCAATTAAAATGTAAATTAATGTATCATATACCATATATAGGTGCAAGCCAAGTAATCGGACATCGAAAGGGTAAAGAACCGAGGGATATCTAAACGACTTTTCAAGAGTTATAAGGTGAGTACATGTAGCATTTTCACCCATTTTGGGGATACATGGCAAGTAAGTAATATTTTTCAAATTTCATATATATTTTTATGTGTGAAAATATTTGCAAAAATGGTACATTTTCTAGCTTAATGGAGAGTTAGTTGCTATATTTGAAAGTATGATTCCTGGCAATAGCCTAGATTATGTTAGAAATATGTTTGAGTCAAAAGCTTGGCAATTAGCCATTTTGTGTACAAATATTGTTTCAGTTTCCAGAAAGTATTTTTATATTTGACTGGTATTGTAGCTAGCATTCGTTAGTAAGGGAACTATGTTCCAACCTACCCGGGTTAGGTAAGGAGTCTACTGGGGATAACCCCTTCGCGAAGTAGACTGCCTCAGCACTTCTACGGTGAGGATTGATCCGTTCTTTCTAGCTGTAGAGACTTGGGGTATCACATATAGTGATTAAAGCCCTAAGTATAAAAATCCAGCAAGTTTATAAAACCAGTCAAAGAAAGTATGAAATAAGCTATGTTTTGAAATATATAAAATGGTTTTGAAAGATAAAAAGTCATAGTATATTAATACTATAAAGTTTCAGCAAATGTTTATTTTATAAAGTTTTTATTAAAGGAGATTAAATGTTTGAGTCCAAAACTCATGTAACTCACGAGACAATTTGTCTTACGTATTTTATTTTTATGCCATGTATTCCAGGTTCAGGTACAAAGTTGTAAGATAGTTTGGAGTCGCAAAATAAGCACTAGGGTGCAAAGGAGTGGAGCTGGACACAGCTTCCATGTATTGGTATTTGATTAAATCCATTTCCCTTAAACTTATGGTTGTTTGATATGTAATTGTAACACCCCTTTTGGTTGTATTTAAACAAGTACAATGGTTTTTTGATGAACCGAAATTTGTAAAATATGTTTTTTATGTAATATAAATGGTTTGAAAAAGTTGGTGCGTTACAAGTTGGTATCAGAGCCATAGTTTAAGCGAATTAGGATTGAATCAATCCACTCCTAGGCTTAGACTAGTAAAATAGTCAGTTAGAGTGAGTTATACAAATTGTTATGTCTTAATGAATTAAGACATTATTTGTTAATGAAATTATATGAGTATATTTATGAGTTAAAAGTAGCTAATTGATACTAGTGAACAGTGGAACCGAGCGGAAACATTGGGAACAACATGTGTAGGTGATTATGGTAATATGGGCCCGTATTATCATAATCACATGACGCATATTGGGCCTGGTGTACCCGCGAGGGAATACTGGGGAACTGGTGGAAAAAGTAGTAAATTGGTATTATGATATATTATGAAATACTAAAGTACTTGAAATTTTATAGCAAAATGTGAACTAGAAGTGGCCAAGGATCGTATGCGGAAAACCCAGATCCAAATGCAAGGCCTCCTATTCCTCCTCGACCGCCCCAAGCCGTTGATGATGGCGATTCTAGGGGTGAGGCTAATCCACCTCCATTGACCCTGGAGGCAATACAGAAGTTATTACACGACTCTCAAGTACAAAACAGACAAGAAATGACTCGCCTTCTAGATGAACGATTAGGCGAATGATCCAAATCACAAAATGAAGATAGTGAGAAAAGTGTGGCTCCCGAGGGTACTAACCCAAGACAGACTTCTTCCCAGGGAGATTCTTCCTCCAAATCATAGCCCCAATTCAAGACTAAAGGAGCGTGTACTTTCAAGGACTTTATGTCCTGTCGGCCAAAGGAGTTCAACGGGGAGATGGATCCGCGAATAACTATTCGGTGGTTTACTGAAATGGAACAAGTTCTTCGCATCTGCCATTGCGAAGATGATATGAAGGTAGGGTTTGCTTCTCAGATGCTAATGGCGGAAGCTCTTACTTGGTGGAATACTCTCCGCCGAACCAAGGGGAGTGAATTCGTGGATGCATTGTCTTGGGAAGAGTTCGTTCAGCGGTTGAAGGGCAAGTTCTGTTCAGCTAGGCACCGGGAGAACTTGGTCAATGAATTCTTTGCTCTTGCAAAGGAAAAGCAGACGGTTGATGAGTACACTAAAAAGTTTTGTGAGATGCTGCCATTTTTGGAAGATACATTACCAACTGAGGCTGGAAGAATAAACCGTTATGTTAATGGGTTGCCGGGGGACTACTCATTGGAAGTTAGCAAAGCCACTACTCTTGATGAAGCCATTGAATCTGCGGCTAGAGTTGAGAGTATGTTGGAGAAAAAGGCCAAAGAAAGACAAGTTTTTGCGGAGAAGCGAAAGTCTTCAGGAATCTCTGGAGCAAACAAGAAGAGTCGTTTTTCATCGGGGTTTTCTAAGCAAAGTGAGGTTAAAGAATGTAAGAAGTGTGGTAAGAGGCACAGTGGGGAATGCAAGAAGGGCACTAGTGGGTGCTACAAATGTGGTCTTCCGGGTCACCAAGCCAAGGATTGTAAAGTGAAAGATATTAGCGAAGTGGAATGTTACAATTGCCATGAAAAGGGTCATTACAGTACCAATTGTCCCAAGAAGAAGAATGAGACGTTAGTTTCCACTGTAAATAATAAGAAGACGGAGCCGGCAAAGACGAAAGGGAGAGCGTTTCAGATGACTCTTGAAGAGGCCAAAGAGGATCAGGATGTAGTGGCATGTACACTCATTGTAAACTCACAACCTGCTTATGTTCTTTTTGATTCCGGAGCACATTTCTCTTTTGTGTCCCATGAATTTCGTAAGCGTCTGAATATACCAATGAAACCATTAGATGATACCTGTGTAATAGAAGTCGCGAATGGAGAGCTAGTTACGGTATGTCATGTGTATGAGAAGGATCCGATTGAGATTAATGGGCGAATCTTAAAGGCTGACTTGCTACCCATCGGGATTAAAGGATTTGATATTGTTATTGGGATGGATTGGCTCGGAACTCATAATGCTAAAATTCTTTGCGGAAAACGAATGGTATCGATCAAATTGTCTGATGGTAGCAAAGTTTACATATATGGTGAACGTCGGAAGAATATGCAAAGTCTCATTACTGCTATTAAAGCCCGTAAATGTATCCAAAAAGGGTGTGAATCATTCATCGCTTATGTGATGAATGGGAAGAAGGAGAAGCAGAAGATGGAGGATATAAATGTGGTCAACGAATTCCCTGAAGTTTTTCCTGATGACTTACCTGGTTTACCACCCATTAGGCAAGTCGAGTTTCGCATTGACCTTGTTCCTGGAGCAAGTCCCATTGCTCGTGCGCCGTACCGTCTTGCTCCTACAGAGATGAGAGAACTTATGTCCCAGTTGCAAGAACTTCTTGACAAGGGGTTTATTCGTCCCAGCTCTTCTCCTTGGGGAGCTCCAGTATTGTTTGTCAAGAAGAAGGACGGTACTATGCGTATGTGTATAGATTATCGTGAGCTCAATAAAGTGACCATCAAGAATCGATACCCTTTGCCACGAATTGATGATTTATTCGATCAGTTGCAGGGAGCTAGTTATTTCTCTAAAATTGATCTTCGTTCTGGATATCATCAAGTACGGGTGAAGGATGAAGATGTATGTAAGACTGCATTCCGAACTCGATATGGTCACTATGAATTCTTAGTGATGCCATTCGGTCTCACTAATGCCCCAGCCGTGTTTATGGACCTTATGAATAGGGTCTGTAAACCTTTTCTTGACAAATTTGTTATCGTTTTCATCGACGATATTCTAGTCTATTCGAAAAGTGAAGCAGAGCATGAAGTGCACTTACGTGAAGTATTGCGTACTTTGAAGAATGAACAGTTATACGCGAAGTTGTCAAAGTGTGACTTTTGGTTGCGGGAAGTTCAATTTCTGGGTCATGTTGTTTCAGCTGAAGGTATTAAAGTAGATCCAGCAAAAATAGAAGCGGTAATGAAATGGGAGCCACCGAAGACACCTACAGAAGTTAGAAGCTTTCTTGGGTTAGCCGGTTATTACCGACGGTTTATCCAAGATTTTTCTAAAATAGCAGTGTCATTGACTCAATTAACTCGGAAAGAGGTGAAATTTGTGTGGGGAGAAAAACAACAAGAAGCCTTCGAGATACTGAAGAAGACGTTATGTGAAGCTCCAGTATTATCTTTACCAGAAGGCACAGAAGAATTTGTGGTATACAGCGATGCATCTAATAGAGGTCTTGGTTGTGTACTTATGCAACGGGGCAAAGTTATCGCCTATGCTTCTAGACAACTAAAAGATGCAGAGACACGTTATACTACTCATGATCTAGAATTGGCTGCAATTGTCTTTGCATTGAAGATTTGGAGGCACTATCTGTATGGGACGAAATGCAAGATATATACAGATCACAAAAGTCTACAATATCTTTTTACTCAAAAATAATTGAACTTAAGACAGACACGGTGGATCGAGCTCGTGAATGATTATGACTGTGAAATAATTTATCACGAAGGAAAAGCTAATGTAGTAGCCGATGCTTTAAGCCGAAAAGTTCGTGAAAAAGTTATTAAAGGGAGGTCCATGAGAATTGAAGTGGTCTCAACTTTAATTCAAAAGATTAAAGAAGCTCAAGACAGTGCTTTAACCGAAGAGAATGTAAAGAAAGAAAAGCTTGGGAAAAAGGTGGTGTTTGAAGTGAATACCCAAGGGTTGCGCACTTTTAAGGGACGAATTTGGGTTCCTAAATATGGAGCAACCAGAAAGATAATCTTGGATGATTCTCACAAATCCAAGTATTCTATACATCCTGGAAGTACAAAAACATATCAAGATTTGAAGCAGCATTACTGGTGGCCAGGAATGAAAAAGAGGATAGCAAAGTACATATCCCACTGTGAGACTTGTGCACAAGTAAAAGCAGAACATCAGGTGCCGTATGGTAATGCGCAGTCGTTACAGATACCAGCAGGGAAGTGGGAAGAAGTGACCATGGATTTTGTCATGGGGCTGCCGAGAACACGAAGAGGACACGACAGTATATGGGTCATTGTTGACAGATTGACCAAAAGTGCCCTATTCCTCGCGATTAAAGAAACTGCCTCACTTGGAGAATTAGCTCAGTTGTACATGGATGAAGTGATCAGACGTTATGGAGCACCTTTGTCCATAGTTTCAGATAGAGATCCTCGATTCACGTCTAACTTTTGGGATTCTCTACAAGAAAAGATAGGAACTCGAATCAAGATGAGTACAGCCTACCATCCCCAGACAGATGGGCAAAGCGAACGTACTATTCAGACCTTGGAGGATATGTTGAGATCGTGTGCCATTGATTTTGGAGGTAATTGGGATGAGCATCTACCATTAGTAGAATTCTCGTATAACAACAGTTACCACTCAAGTATCAAGATGCCGCCTTTTGAAGCGTTATATGGTAGAAAGTGTAGAACACCAGTGTGTTGGTTAGAAGCTGGAGAAACAAAACTCACTGGGCCAGAAATTGTAAGAATGACAAATGAAAAGATTGGTGTAATCCAGACCAACATGAAAGCCGCGCAAGACCGCCAAAGAAGCTACTCAAATTTAAAGAAAAGACCCTATGATCTAAAAGAAGGCGATTTGGTGATGATAAAAGTATCACCTTGGAAGGGGGTGATAAGATTTGGCAAGAGAAGGAAGTTGAGTCCAAGATATATTGGACCCTTCAAGATTCTGAAAAGAATCGGTTTACAAGCATTTAAACTAGAGCTACCACTAGAACTCAGAGGGATACATGATACATTTCATGTATGTTATCTTAAGAAGTACTTTGGAAAGAAGGAATTAACCATTCCTTTAGAAGAAGTAAGGGTGGAAACACCCAACAGACTAGTGGAAGAACCTGAAGCGATGTTAGAGATGAAAACCAAGAAGTTAAGGAACAGAGAAATTGACTTAGTCTTGGTCAAATGGAAGCATTCATTGGGCACAGACTTAACTTGGGAAACTTTGGAAAGCATGAAGAAAAGATACCCTAATTTTACAGATTATGAAGCGATTCCGAGGACGGAATCCTAATTAGGGGGAGGTAGTTGAAACGACCAAAAATTTATAATAAATATGTAAAATAAGATGTGTGTAATTTAAAGTTTTATATATAATATTATGAGAAATTATGGTTGTAAGGGTAATTTAGTCATTTATCATAAAAACGGTAAATTGGTCATTTGACCAAATGCAGAAATTATTATAAAAATTTATTTATAGTTTAGGACTAAAAATGTGAGAAATTAAATTCTATAAAAAGATAATTGATTTTGGTGGCCAAAGTTCAAGGAAGTGAACTAGAGGGACCAAAACTGTAAATATGAAAATATAAAATGACAAAAATATCTCATTAATCAACATAAAATCAGAAGATATCTATGGAGAATTCTGGAGCTACGGGACTTGAAGGTTCACGAGTTTGGAGAGCAAGGTTTGAAGAAAACAACAATTTGAATTGGTTATACCAAGCTTTCAAGGTAAGAACTCAAAAACCCTAGCTTAGTTCTTCAAAGGTGTAACGCCAAGACACTCTTTTTATGTAAAAAAAATAAAAAGGGTAAATTGGTCATTTTACCTTAGAAGGGTAATTTGGTCTTTTGGACAGAAAAGAATTTGGTTTGAAATAATATTTTGAGTTTTGGACTTAAAATGTTATAAAAACTAAAATCTGGTCGTTTTACCACAAAAGGGTATTTTGGTCATTTGACCATGTGAAGGACCAATTATGTAAAAATATTGTTGCTTGTGGCAAAAGTATAAGAAAAGAGAGTTTTATTGTGATAAAACTTGATTTTAGTGCCAAAAGTTCAAGAAATGAAACTTAAGGACTAAAAGTGAAAATTTGGAAAATATAAAAACAAAAAAATGAGAAATATTTCTCATTACTTGTGGCTGATCATTTTAGGCTACGGGGATGGTTTTGGAGAGCAAAAATTCTGGAAATCTTGAAGCTTGAAGTAGGAAATCAAAATCATAGCTTGGAATTGAAGATTTTGGAGCATTAAAAGGTTAGTAAGAAAGTTCTAACCTAAGCTTTTTGTGCAATTGATGTGTTCTTCACGGGATGGATTGGAAACTGAAATTCCAGTTAACATCCAAAAGGTTCACATGATTTTTAAGCTTCAACATGTTTATGTTGTAAGTATATGGGTAAAACATCAAAGTATGTTGTTATTATTGAGAATTGGGAACTTTGCTCAAGAACCCTAAATCATGAGATTATGTGATCAACATTATCTCAGTGAGTTTTAATGAGTTCTAAATGTTGTATTTGATGAAGAAAATCAATATTTTTAGCTAATTTCCAACAATTTCAGTTTTTGGGCTAAAATGTCAAAAACGGGAATGTTTGGAAAATGTAGTTATGTGTGATTTTTATGGGTTAAAACCAAGGGTTAGTTGATAGTATTAGTCTGGGAACAAACCCTGATGATTAAGTCATGTATTAAGGACTTAAAATTGAGAAAATGAGATTTTGTAGCATAAAAATCGGGAATTCTGGACTGCTGTTCAGTAGCCGCGACGCGCCCCTCACACTGAGCGCGGCGCGGGTCGAGGCAGAAGCTCTAAAACCCCCTGTTAAAATTTGGTGCAATTTCCAAATTTGATTTTAATGCTAGGCTTATCCGATTGACCTGAAATTTTAAACATAGGTCTAATATGTTGTGAAACTTCATGGAAAATTATCGGAATATGTATACGACCTCCCGAAAGTACTGTAGTAGAATACGCGTATTTCGGGAAGTGTATTAAATTTTTATAACGATGGTTATTGATTGGAAATGCTTGGAAATGGTCCCCAATTGTATTGTATAGGACTCTGGTGTATTAGAGTCAATTGAAATGATTGTTAACCTATAGTCATTTTAAAATAAATGGAATTATAGGTATGGGACAAAATGGTTGTGGTGCACGCAAAGGCAAGAAACAACCGGGATTTAAATGCAGCTAGCATCCAGGTGAGTAATCTCACTGATATCATATATGATATATGATGATTGAACTGTTACAGGTTGAAACGGCTTCGAGGGACGAAAATGACAAGTGTAAAAATATATGTAAAAGACAAGACCAGATAAGCCGTGAGTCTGTTATAGACAAGAACGGAGCTGTGAGTCAATACATATATATATATATATATACACTATGATATGACAAGACCAGATAAGCCGTGAGTCTGTTATAGACAAGAACGGAGCTGTGAGTCAATATATCCATCTAAATTTATATAGACAAGACCAGATAAGTCGTGAGTCTTTAATAGACAAGAACGGAGCTGTGAGTCAAACTTATATAGACAAGACCGGATAAGCCGTGAGTCTAGGCAACAGCGGGCTAACCCGTGAGCCATATTTGATTTTGTATTGTATGATATTGTTACAGGAACATGGTGCGGCCTTTTGGCTATGATATCGGGTTATTGAACCCAGCTGGTGCGGCCTGCGGGCTATGATTTATATAATGATAATGTTTTGTTACAGTTTATATAGCTATGACACAGGGTGCGGCTTACATAGCCATGAAATACGATGTGGTCAATTATGACTAAGAAAAATGGGACAGAAATGTATGCAAATAACAACCCGTAAGACTATGCGATAGGATGGGCAATCCTAAGACATATATGGTTAGCCAGAACGGCTAGGCGTTGGGGACCGATATCCGGACAGAGATATACGGTTAATAGATTTACCATATATAGGAAATTATATATGAATGTATTTTTATACGTGTTATTTGCAGATACGGTTACTCACTGAGCTTTGTAGCTCATACCGTTTGTTAAATGTCCCTGCAGGTTAGCATAGCCCTGGTGAGGGTAAGGATAGAGTCCGTGACTCAAGAAGTAGGACTCTTAGATGCTGTCAGTAGCAGCCCGGCTTCAAAGGAGACTATGGTATTATATACTCTCCTTGATACACTTGTACCCGTTTTTATTAAAATATACCCCTTTGTTTATGGTTTTAAGTACTGAAACCTTTGTTAAAAATGAAAAATTTTCAGGGGTGTTTTTGTTTTAAAAGCCGGGTGTTACAAGTTGTTATCAGAGCCGTGGTTTAAGTGAACTAGGTGTCTATAGAGTAGATTCCTGGACTTAAAACCTGAAATAGTAGACACGATGTATAGTTAGGTGTATATAAAATGTTATTATACATATATAACCTAACTGTGGCTGACTTCTAACGTATAAGAAGTATGAGCAGCGAATCGTATTTGGGGAAATTTAGGCCGTGCAGCTTTAAGAGGCGAACCAGCCCTTTCTCAAGGCTCCATTGAACGAGGGGCAACGAGACAAGTAGCAGAAAATCCACATGACAAGCAACAGTAGTTGTTGTGGTCAGAGAAAGAAATTGGGTGCTCACCCTGATTGATATCAAGGTGAAAGAAAAGTAACTAAGACTACAAGAAAAAGCAGAAAACGATTAGTGGACGCTTCAGAAGAAGTTACCACAGACTGGGTCCACCCTTAAAGGGAAGGGACAAAAACAGAGCAGTTATGTATTGTGAGAAGTGCAGGAAAAGCACTCAGAAAATTGTAGAGTTGAGACTCTACCGTTGAAATGCAGGAATTGCAGAAGATAGGAGCAGATTGCTCGAGCTTGTTGGATAGATTGGAAGTGTGTCTAACGCGGAGCTATAGAATACTTTCTTATGAAATACTCACATGCTAAATGTGGAGTAACGGGTGATGAATCCAGGAAAGAACAGGGGAAGAAAGAAAGAAGAAACGAATGGTCGAAAAGGACCAGTGATACCTTGAGCATTCCAACAGATTGTGGAAGAAGCTCGTGAGTAGACTGATATGGTCTCAAATATAACTGTTTTGAATATACTCCCCGTATATGTTATATTTGATCCAAAGAGCTATGCTTGGGATCGGTGACGTTGATGTCTTGTCTGAATATTTCATCAATGGTATTGGATGAAATTTTGGAACTGGCTATAGCAAATAGCAAATATGTTCAAGATAATGAACACCTGGAAGGTAGTCTGCCTAGGATTTACGGGACCATTTTTCCCTATAAATCTAGAGCCGATACCTACCAATGAATTTGGAGAAATCGTGCATATGAATTGGTTAGCAATGAATGATGCTAACATGATTTGTAGAAAAATGAACATTATAGTTCTAAAAATCAGAAATGAAATGGACGAAAATCCATGGTAAATGACCGTTGTTGAGAATACCGGTTATTTTCTTTGCTTAAACTCGGAAAAGAGTTAGTAAAAGAATGATGTTGTAGTTGGCATACGTGGTATTGGCCAAGTTAAATAAAACAGTGATAGTAGTGTACTACTTTAAATAAACTCCCGGATGTTTCTTTTGAAAAGAATTTCCAGAATTTCTGCCAGATTGGCGAGAAGAGTTTATGATTAAACTGATTTTGGGAGCCGTTCTTGTTATTTAGGCTCTAAACTGATTTGCATCTGTAGAGATGGCAGAGTTGGAAAACAACTAGAAGAAATTCTTGAATTGGGGTCTCTTGTGGCTGAACGTGTCATTGTATAGAGCCCTATCTTGTTTGAAACAAAGAAAGACAAATTGATGCATATGTGCATTGACTATTGAGAATCTGATATTCTCGAGACCAGATCGAAAATAAGGTACATCTGTACCAGATATTGGAGTTACTTCACTGAGTTAAGTGATATGTAAAATTCTCTAAGTATGAAAATTTGACTAAAAGAAGTGTTATATTCTTTGGGCATGTTAATAATGCCAGAGATGATAAAGCAGATTCAGTGAAAATGATGTTGTGATTAAACAGAAACCGCCTTGGGAATGTGACTGAAATTAGTAGTTCCCTTGGATTGGCGGGTTATTATAGGAGAGTTGTAGAAAACTGCTCCTTGATTGCTGGTTAGCTGACTAAAGTTGACCAAGAAAAGTGAAAAGTATGAGTGGTAAGAAAGACCACATGTAACTTTTCAAAGGTTGAAACAAACCTTGTGTGAAACTCCGGTGTTAGCATTATTGTTAAGCGGAGAAGATAAATTGTTTTATAGAAATGCATCCAGAGTTGATTTTGGATACATGATATTGCAGTAGCAATTATGACTTTGGCATTGAAGCTTTAGAGACACTACTTATGTGGTGTAAAGCTTACTGTTTATACGGATCATATAAGTTTGAAATACTTAATTGATCAAAAAGAAGTTGAATATGAGATAACAAAGATAGATGGGTTACTTAAAGATTTCGGTCATGAAATCTTGTACCATCTCGGAAAGGCGGATGTGATTATAGATGCCTTGAATTAGAAAGAGTATCTTTTGAAAGATACAACCACATGCACGAGTGTGGCGAATTGATTTCCTGAGTTGATTCAGGTAGCACAAAAAGAAGTGTGCAAGTCTGAAAACATGAAAAATGAATAAATAATTAGCTATTGAAATAAGCTAGTTAGAAACTCACAACGATTGAAAACCCTTGGAGTTGTGTATGTGAGTTCCAAAGCAAAGCGAGAGATGAAAATTTACCCTTAAAAGAAGTATGTTGGGGTAGATATGCAAAATGCCCGAGGCAGTACCAAACTGTGAAGGATGATATAACCTATGCATTGGTGGCCGGGATTAAAGAAAGATATTGAAAGACATATGAAAAGTGTTTGACTTGTGTGTAACTACAGTCAAATCATTAGAAGCATACGGAAAATTTAGCCGTTGTCGGTCCCAAAGAAGAAATGGGACAAAAATATTACCGCATGGGTATGACACCATATGGGTAATTGCAGGTTAATTGATGAAGTCAGTGTAGATTTATACTGACTAAGGAAGAAATTAAGACCGAAAAATAGTGAAAAACTATATAGAAGAAGGAATTTGCCGACGTGCATTACCGGTAGCGACTGTATCGAGTCGAGAAACTAGAATTATTCGTTGATTTTGGCATAAATTCCAAGAATAATTAGCTCAAAAGTACTAGTTAGTACTGTATGAGATTTGCAGATTGATAAACAAGATGAAACAATGACACAGACTTTAGAAAATATGCATTGAACTTGCATAACAGACCCTGGTGAAAGATGAAAAGATTGTCTATCTTTGGTAGAACCCATAGATAATAATAGTTTTAGTACCAGCATTTAGATGACCCGTATAATGCATAGTATGGAGTATCGTGTTACACGCCGATTTGCTAGACAGAAGTTGGAGAGAAGCCGTTGACTAAACCTGAGATTGTATCTCAAACAGAAAAAAAGATTAGGCAAATTCGAGAAAGCTTGGAAATAGACCAAAATCGACAAGAGTAGTATGCAGATTGTCGAGTAAAACCATTAAAACCCCAAGTAAAGGATGATAGTGGAACTCAAAGTGACCCTTCGGAAGGACTAGAAATTGATGTGGGACAAAAAGGAAAGTTGAGTCCTTGTTTATTGGACCTTTCCGTATATCCCAAAAGCAAGAATTGCGGTGTATTGATTGAAGATTCTTGATGAACTTCAAGATAATTGTAATGTTTTCTATGGGTCTCATGGTTCTGAGAACATAGATTGATAAATTTCAACGAATACCTCATGCTGAAATGAAGGTAGATAAGTAGTTAAGGTACCCGGGATAACCGGAGGAATGATACGCGAATTGTGATATAACCACAGGATAAGAAGACTAATGGTTAAGTGCTTAGGCAATACCATAAATGGTTCCATGTGATATGAGAAACCAATATTGTAACGAGATAGAATTACCCTCGCTTGTTTGTATGATTTCGGGGACGAAATCTTTTGAAGGAGGGGAGAATTTGTAACGCCAAGACACTCTTTTTATGTAAAAAAAAAATAAAAAGGGTAAATTGGTCATTTTACCTTAGAAGGGTAATTTGGTCTTTTGGACAGAAAAGAATTTGGTTTGAAATAATATTTTGAGTTTTGGACTTAAAATGTTATAAAAACTGAAATCTGGTCGTTTTACCACAAAAGGGTATTTTGGTCAATTGACCATGTGAAGGACCAATTATGTAAAAATATTGTTGCTTGTGGCAAAAGTATAAGAAAAGAGAGTTTTATTGTGATAAAACTTGATTTTAGTGCCAAAAGTTCAAGAAATGAAACTTAAGGACTAAAAGTGAAAATTTGGAAAATATAAAAACAAAAAAATGAGAAATATTTCTCATTACTTGTGGCTGATCATTTTAGGCTACGGGGATGGTTTTGGAGAGCAAAAATTCTGGAAATCTTGAAGCTTGAAGTAGGAAATCAAAATCATAGCTTGGAATTGAAGATTTTGGAGCATTAAAAGGTTAGTAAGAAAGTTCTAACCTAAGCTTTTTGTGCAATTGATGTGTTCTTCACGGGATGGATTGGAAACTGAAATTCCAGTTAACATCCAAAAGGTTCACATGATTTTTAAGCTTCAACATGTTTATGTTGTAAGTATATGGGTAAAACATCAAAGTATGTTGTTATTATTGAGAATTGGGAACTTTGCTCAAGAACCCTAAATCATGAGATTATGTGATCAACATTATCTCAGTGAGTTTTAATGAGTTCTAAATGTTGTATTTGATGAAGAAAATCAATATTTGTAGCTAATTTCCAACAATTTCAGTTTTTGGGCTAAAATGTCAAAAACGGGAATGTTTGGAAAATGTAGTTATGTGTGATTTTTATGGGTTAAAACCAAGGGTTAGTTGATAGTATCAGTCTGGGAACAAACCCTGATGATTAAGTCATGTATTAAGGACTTAAAATTGAGAAAATGAGATTTTGTAGCATAAAAATCGGGAATTCTGGACTGCTGTTCAGTAGCCGCGACGCGCCCCTCACACTGAGCGCGGCGCGGGTCGAGGCAGAAGCTCTAAAACCCCCTGTTAAAATTTGGTGCAATTTCCAAATTTGATTTTAATGCTAGGCTTATCCGATTGACCTGAAATTTTAAACATAGGTCTAATATGTTGTGAAACTTCATGGAAAATTATCGGAATATGTATACGACCTCCCGAAAGTACTGTAGTAGAATACGCGTATTTCGGGAAGTGTATTAAATTTTTATAACGATGGTTATTGCTTGGAAATGGTCCCCAATTGTATTGTATAGGACTCTGGTGTATTAGAGTCAATTGAAATGATTGTTAACCTATAGTCATTTTAAAATAAATGGAATTATAGGTATGGGACAAAATGGTTGTGGTGCACGCAAAGGCAAGAAACAACCGGGATTTAAATGCAGCTAGCATCCAGGTGAGTAATCTCACTGATATCATATATGATATATGATGATTGAACTGTTACAGGTTGAAACGGCTTCGAGGGACGAAAATGACAAGTGTAAAAATATATGTAAAAGACAAGACCAGATAAGCCGTGAGTCTGTTATAGACAAGAACGGAGCTGTGAGTCAATACATATATATATACACTATGATATGACAAGACCAGATAAGCCGTGAGTCTGTTATAGACAAGAACGGAGCTGTGAGTCAATATATCCATCTAAATTTATATAGACAAGACCAGATAAGCCGTGAGTCTTTAATAGACAAGAACGGAGCTGTGAGTCAAACTTATATAGACAAGACCGGATAAGCCGTGAGTCTAGGCAACAGCGGGCTAACCCGTGAGCCATATTTGATTTTGTATTGTATGATATTGTTACAGGAACATGGTGCGGCCTTTTGGCTATGATATCGGGTTATTGAACCCAGCTGGTGCGGCCTGCGGTCTATGATTTATATAATGATAATGTTTTGTTACAGTTTATATAGCTATGACACAGGGTGCGGCTTACATAGCCATGAAATACGATGTGGTCAATTATGACTAAGAAAAATGGGACAGAAATGTATGCAAATAACAACCCGTAAGACTATGCGATAGGATGGGCAATCCTAAGACATATATGGTTAGCCAGAACGGCTAGGCGTTTGGGACCGATATCCGGACAGAGATATACGGTTAATAGATTTACCATATATAGGAAATTATATATGTATGTATTTTTATACGTGTTATTTGCAGATACGGTTACTCACTGAGCTTTGTAGCTCATACCGTTTGTTAAATGTCCCTGCAGGTTAGCATAGCCCTGGTGAGGGTAAGGATAGAGTCCGTGACTCAAGAAGTAGGACTCTTAGATGCTGTCAGTAGCAGCCCGGCTTCAAAGGAAACTATGGTATTATATACTCTCCTTGATACACTTGTACCCGTTTTTATTAAAATATACCCCTTTGTTTATGGTTTTAAGTACTGAAACCTTTGTTAAAAATGAAAAATTTTCAGGGGTGTTTTTGTTTTAAAAGCCGGGTGTTACAAAAGGGGTTGGATAATCTGCAAATCCAACTTCTGATTTTGAGGATTTTGGTTAAGTTAACGAATTCATATACTTAATCTAGCTCAAATCAACCCAAGGAATGGATTCATGACCATGAATGGTGGCTAATTCCATGAAAAATGGGTTTGAGCTCAAGAACCCTAGAAATGGGTTTTTGGAACTGAAATTGATTTCCATGAGTTTAATAAGTCACATATGTTATAAGTGAAGTGAGAAATCAGTTCCATTCTCAAAAATTATTTAAAAAGGTTTTTGAGAAAAAAATGGGTTTTCGGGAACGATTTCAATCAAAAATGATAAAAAAATTGGTAGATTGTGGTTTAAATGCATGAAGAAGTTGTTTCTAGGGCCTAGAAGAGACCCTAATACGATTAAGTCATGTATTAAGAACTTAATGGGGTGAATAGTGCATTTGCAGATTGAAAAATCGTCAAATTAGGTAACCTACTTCAGCCCTCGCGACGCGACCAATGCCAAGAACCCCGTCGCGACGCGAGGCTGCGATGCAGTTTCCGCATTTATCCTTCAGCAATCGCGACGCGAGCACCCCCAGCTCCAGGTCGCGACGCGAAGCGACGCAGAAGGCATAAAATGCAGTTTTTGCTTCAAGTCCCTGCCAAGTGAATTTGGTTTTTGGGATTTGGTCCTATACTTGTTCAAATGACCCCAAACTTTGAACATATGTCCAATATAGTCCAAAACTTCACAGAAAATTTTCAGAATCGAAATACGACCCTTTGAGGGTACTGTAGTAAAATACGTATAATATACAATTTAATTTAAGTTGGTCATTTAAAAAAATTATACACTTGTTTTGACCAGTAATGGTATAATAAGGACTCTAACATGTATTAGAGTCAATTAAAATGTAAATTAATGTATCATATACCATATATAGGTGCAAGCCAAGTAATCAGACATCGAAAGGGTAAAGAACTGAGGGATATCTAAACGACTTTTCAAGAGTTATAAGGTGAGTACATGTAGCATTTTCACCCATTTTGGGGATACATGGCAAGTAAGTAATATTTTTCAGATTTCATATATATTTTTATGTGTGAAAATATTTGCAAAAATGGTACATTTTCTAGCTTAATGGAGAGTTAGTTGCTATATTTGAAAGTATGATTCCTGGCAATAGCCTAGATTATGTTAGAAATATGTTTGAGTCAAAAGCTTGGCAATTAGCCATTTTGTGTACAAATATTGTTTCAGTTTCCAGAAAGTATTTTTATATTTGACTGGTATTGTAGCTAGCATTCGTTAGTAAGGGAACTATGTTCCAACCTACCCGGGTTAGGTAAGGAGTCTACTAGGGATAACCCCTTCGCGAAGTAGACTGCCTCAGCACTTCTACGGTGAGGATTGATCCGTTCTTTCTAGCTGTAGAGACTTGGGGTATCACATATAGTGATTAAAGCCCTAAGTATAAAAATCCAGCAAGTTTATAAAACCAGTCAAAGAAAGTATGAAATAAGCTATGTTTTGAAATATATAAAATGGTTTTGAAAGATAAAAATTCATAGTATATTAATACTATAAAGTTTCAGCAAATGTTTATTTTATAAAGTTTTTATTAAAGGAGATTAAATGTTTGAGTCCAAAACTCATGTAACTCACGAGACAATTTGTCTTACGTATTTTATTTTTATGCCATGTTGTAACGCCAAGACATGTTTTATTATATAATTATAATAAAAGGGCAAATTGGTCATTTTACCTTAGAATGGTAAATTGGTCTTTTGGACAGAAAAGTATTTAGTTTGAAATAATATTTTGAGTTTTGGACTTAAAATGTTATAAAAACGGATTTTTGGTCGTTTTACCATAAAAGGGTATTTTGGTCATTTGACCATGTGAAGGACCAAATATGAAAAATATTGTTGTTTGTGGCAAATGTATAAAGAATGAAAGTTTTATTGTAATAAAACTTGATTTTGTGGTCAAAGTTCAAGAAAATGAACTTTAGGACTAAAAATGTAAAAAATTTAGGTATAAATATAAGAGAGTTGACTCTCTCCTTGACTAGCCACTTGTGCAGCAACGGGAGAAGGCTTGGAGATGCGATTTCAGCAAGTTTTGAAGGATTGAAGCATGGAATTGGAATCATAGCTTGGAATTGGTGATTCCTAAGCTAATCAAGGTTAGTAAACTTGATTTTAACCAAGTTCTTGAAGTGTTCTTGGTTTGGTTTTATAGAAACTGAAATTTGTAAATTTCAGTTATGATTATGTAGTTTAAATGGTTTAATGCTTCCATTAAGTCATGCTAAAAGGACTTAATTCAAGAAAATGGAAGTAGATTGCTATTTGTGATGAATTTGAAGTTTTGGGGTTTTGGGACTAAGAACCCTAATTCTTCATTTTGATTGATTTAGTTGTTTTGAATGGTTGAAAACCTTGTTAAAGTATAAGGTTTTAGCCTAGAAACAAACCCCAAACGATTAAGGACTAGATTAAGGACTTAATGGGCTAAAACTGCGTGCTACAGTGCACAAATCGCGGCTGGACAGGAGACTTGCGCAGATGCTAGGCGCGGTGCGCCCAAGCCCCTGGCGGGGTGCGCCCAGGCGCAGTGCGCCCTGTCCTAGGCGCAGTGCGCCCTCCAGGCAGGGGCCAGGCAGGGGATCAAAATGCTAACTTTTGTTTGGCTTGTCCGTTTTACCTCAAACTTGAACCGTAGGCTCGTTATGGTCTGAAAAGTTGGGGCAAATTATTAAATTGAGTTTTCGACCCCTCGGGGGCACTGTAGATCGATTCGAATGCCTCGGTGAATAGTAAAATTCATAAAAGTTAGTAAACGGAAAGTTTATTAACTAGGCATTGTTTGCAATGATATTGTATTGAACTCTATTGCATTAGAGTCAATTGGAATGATTATTAACCTATTATCATTTGGTATTAAAATGAATATATAAGTATGGGAGAAAATGGGTGTGGTGCACGCAAAGGCAAGAAACAACCGGGATTTAAATGCAGCTAGCATCCAGGTGAGTAATCTCACTGATATCAGATATGATATATGATGATTGAACTGTTACAGGTTGAAACGGCTTCGAGGGACGAAAATGACAAGTGTAAAAATATATGTAAACGACAAGACCAGATAAGCCGTGAGTCTGATAAAGACAAGAACGGAGCTGTGAGTTAATACATATATATATATATACACTATGACATGACAATACCAGATAAGCCGTGAGTTTATTATAGACAAGAACGGAACTGTGAGTCAGTCAATATTAATGACATGACAAGACCAGATAAGCCGTGAGTCTGTTATAAACAAGAACGGAGCTGTGAGTCAGTCAATATTGACAAGACCAGATAAGCCGTGAGTCTTTACTAGACAAGAACGGAGCTGTGAGTCAAACTTATATAGACAAGACCGGATAAGCCGTGAGTCTAGGCAACAGCGGGCTAACCCGTGAGCCAAGGCAACAGCGGGCTAACCCGTGAGCCATAACTAATTCTGGATGCTATATCCAACTGGTGCGGCCTATAAGGCTATGATTCTGGATGCTATATCCAACTGGTGCGGCCTATTTGGCTATGATGTTCTGGTGCGGCCTATACGGCTATGATATTCTGGTGCGGCCTATACGGCTATGATTCTGGATGTTATATCCAACTGGTGCGACCTATATGGCTATGACATTATTATATAGAAACGGTGCGGCCTTGTGGCTATGATTTCGGGTTGTTGAACCCTAACTGGTGCGACTTTCGGGCTACGATTCATACGCTGGAAATGTTTTGGTACGGCTTGTATAGCCATGACAAATGATATGACTTATATAGTCATGATATATGGTATAGTCAAATATGACTAAGAAAGAGGGGACAGAAATGGTATAGAATTGATTAGACTGGTATGCAAATAACATATTGGATTATGATAAAGTGTACAATTATCTGCTGTGATTTGAAAATCACATGATATTACGATTGGCCGGTAAGGCTAGACAGTAGGATATGAAATCCTCAGATACATACGGTTAGCCAATAAGGCTAGGAGTTTGGATTCGATATCCAGACAGATATATGATTGTATTGTTATACATGTTATTTGCAGATACGATTACTCACTGAGCTTTGTAGCTCATACTGTTTGTTAAATGTCCCTGCAGGTTAGCATAACCCTGATAAGGGTAAGGATAAAGTCCGTGACTCAAGAAGTGGACTTGTAGATGCTGTCAGTAGCAGCCCGGCTTCAAAGGAGACTATGGTATTATATACTCTCCTTGATACGCTTGTACCCGATTTTATTAAAAATATACCCCTTTGTACTGATTTTATGTATTGAAACCTTGGTTTTAAATAAAAAAATTTTCAGGGGTGTTTTGTTTTAAAAGCCGGGTGTTACACATGTATTCCAGGTTCAGGTACAAAGTTGTAAGATAGTTTGGAGTCGCAAAATAAGCACTAGGGTGCAAAGGAGTGGAGCTGGACACAGCTTCCATGTATTGGTATTTGATTAAATCCATTTCCCTTAAACTTATGGTTGTTTGATATGTAATTGTAACACCCCTTTTGGTTGTATTTAAACAAGTACAATGGTTTTTTGATGAACCGAAATTTGTAAAATATGTTTTTTATGTAATATAAATGGTTTGAAAAAGTTGGGGCGTTACAATATGTACTTCGGATATCAAAATATCATCACAGTCAGAATCCTAACATCAACATATAGCAAAGTATATCTCTACTTAAGTACTAGAGAGTACTCACCTGAATATAGTAGATTCACATCGTTTCAGATAGTAATTGGTAAGCCAAAGTGTCTTATCTTCACTTTCAGCAACTATACCATACCACATACATGTAAATACCTTATATTTACTTTACAATAGCTCTATTCACTCAACTATAGCTTATAGCAAGCTTAGGGTTTGAATTACAACTCTACAACACACCCAAATCAAGAATTTCTCACCCCAGTCTCATTAGTTGCAGGTGGGTTGACAACACCACTTGTAACTTAGCAATTCTAAGCAATTCAAACACTTAATTTGAAGCTAGAACATGAATCATACCTCTTAGATGCAAGTTATCAACTCTTGCTTCAATTCTTCAAGCTCTAGGCTTCAAATTCGACCTCTAGGTGTTCTTGGGGTTTTCTGGGGTTTTGGGAGGTTTTTCACGAGTTAATTCTCCCTCAAAATGAACAAAACCGACTTATAAAAAGTGGTTATGCGCGACATTAGCGACGCTAAGTAACAAGTTAGCAACGCTAACCATTTAGTTAGTGACGCTAACAGTGGTCAAATGGCCCGTTTTGCCTAAAACGCCCCGTTTCAGCTCACGGCTTGCCCCCGAAGCAATTTTACACGACCCGTGTGAGCCTGGATAAGTTTTCGATGAATTTCTGCCTCTTTTTACACGACCCGTGTGGCCTCCACACGACCCATGTTACCCTTTTTTTTGGCATTTTTCAAGCTCAAACTCCTTCCAAAAGAGTTTCTAACCACACTAACCATATAACAACCTAACTAATCTTAATTACACCAAGATTAGCACATAAAGTTTGCTATTACTCTAGATTAGCAACTCACAAAACATGCTTAGCAAATAAACACAACTTACTTGCATAAGCCTCTCAGTTAGGAAATGGGTCTCACAACATATATAAGGAGATAAACAATGTCAGATCTGTAGTGGAATACAATGATCGAGGAATCATTTTTACTACACTGAAAACCGAGACGGGTTGCATAAACGGTAAACCATTGGAACCATGCTCTTAGGGCTTGTTTTGTGCCTTGGGTTGTATAATGATTTTGTAACTTGCAAACATGATGAGGTAAAAAGAATTTAAAAATCCCAAAGGCATGTGCATAAATATGGTCTAAGTGAGATGGTTGTGAAAGAACGCATTTATTGAGTTGATGAACGAGTAATTTTTAAGAGAGCAATGCTAAGAATATTTAGTATGGTTCCCGGTTTCACAATCGAGCTAAACATCTTTTCACAATTAATGCTCGTGTGCTGGCTTTTGGCATAAGCAACAAGGCAAACTTTGTACTTGCTAAGGGAACCATCAACATTAGACTTGTGTTTATACAACCAAATCAATCTCACAATATTGATATCTTGCGGTCAGGAACCAGTAGCCACATTTTGCTTTTAATGAGAGCATCATACTCTTCGTAGCATTTTGCCAATTTGTATCACTAAGAGCATGCATGTGGGATTAGGGGAGGAAGATAAAATAGAAGTGTGAAGTTAATTTCTAAACGGGTTTAGAATTGCCACTAATCACAGGATGTGTTGGCATTGATGATTTTGTTTAATATTTTGGTGAAAGGAATTGAAGAAGATGAAGATGAAATGACATTTTAACTCCTTCACGCGTGTGTGCATGTAAGAGAGAGAGAGAGAGAGAGAGAGAGAGAGAGAGAGAGAGAGAGAGAGGGAGGGGGTGGGGGAGAGAGAAAAAAATGGTATGAGATGGGGGCGTCGGGTGGAATTTATTTTTAATTTTCTATTAATAAAAATGGTAAAACAATTTAATAAATATGAAAAGGAATTGAAATGGTAAAATGGAGATTTAATGTTTTTAAGGGATCAAATCAATAATGAAAGCAGGTCAAAATGACTATATCCACAATTTTGAAAGCAACTAGACTGGAACCAAAGATATCAGCAAACCAAAAGAACCAAAATTGCAATTTTCTCTTGAAATAATCATAATAATCGAAATTAAAAGTTGGTCTAATAATTTTTTTAATCAGTTAATCTTAACAATATAAAAAAATAACGTTAAACCAAATATTACATTTAATTTGATTCACGCGCAAACCGTATATAACAACAATGATATATGTGATTCTAACATATGTCTATCTAAATTAATTAATCACATCATCAGTTAAAAATATTATTATATAAAAATTATATTTACTTTTTTTCACATACTATTGAGATTATATGATTTTATTAGATCTTAACATTATTAAACAAATAGTTACAGTATTTTACATCAATTTATCTGTATAATTATATTGTATGAGAGCATTCATGTAATTTATTAGGTTATCATATATACTAGCACACCATTACATCAAAAATTATGCCATCTCAACACCATTTACCCAAAAAAAATACTCATCATACGCCTCATACCAAATAATTCCTAGTTTTCTAGAAAGTGATGAAATGAGAATACACGGTGAAGGGACATGAATATGGTCATTTCCCCGCACACACTTCAACGATCACACACCATCGGGATGATGTTCTCTTGTGATCATGTAGACCACGTAGGCATCAATCACTTGATGTAAAAGACATACCATATGGAAAATTATTTGTATACAATAATTTTTTATTCTTATACAACAATAATATAATTTTTATATTATACTATTTTTGAACATAAATTGCTATGTACAAAATAATACAAATCGCTAAAATAACGATTTTATGTGGAATGGTTAGTTAGTTACAACTTACGAGAATACAACTTACAATTGCGAAACAAACGTGACGTCGTCGTATTATCTGGAAAGGGGATTCTTCACGGCCTCCTTAGGTCTCCAACAATGGCGGTTTGCCTGGTACATCGGTTTGGATCCATTACAGACTTGTTACTCTTCTCGAACTAGACTGCCAAGTTCGAGTCTGCTGGCCGAAGACAAACTTATTAAGGTATGAATGAAGATAGCAACGTATAACGTGAACGGGCTGAGGCCTCGAATTTCCCAGTATGGCTCCCTCCGTAAACTCCTCGATTCTCTTGATTCCGACATCATCTGCTTTCAGGTCCCTTTTTCACCTCTTCCCATTTATATGTCTACAATTCAATCGTCATGCTTAATGCTTTCCACCTAATATTACCTCTATGCAATTGCTCCATCACCTAATTTCATTTCGTTACATTTTAAGGAAACGAAATTGTCGAGACAAGAACTGAGAGCTGATGTCGTTTCAGCAGATGGCTACGAGTCCTTCTTTTCCTGCACACGTTCTCTAGAAAAAGGCCGCACTGGTTATTCCGGTAAGCAGCTAAGGTGTTTGTTAAAATGCCCCAATCACAATCATGTCGAATAATTGACTTCAAATCCGTGTTTCACAATGTACAAGAGAACATACACGATTATCTACCATTAATTCATCCATTAATACAGGCGTTGCAACATTTTGCAAAGTACAATCTGCTTTTTCAAGCAACGAAGTTGCACTACCACTTGACGCAGAAGAGGGTTTCACTGGTGTTCTAGAAACCTCTAAAGGATTCACAACTACAAAACATGATCTTCCAACATCTGTGGAAGGACTCGAGGAATTTGACAGAAATGACCTTCTCAAAATCGACAGTGAGGGGCGTTGTATCATCACCGATCATGGTCATTTTGGTAAGTTATCTTACACACTATTCATTGTAAAAATAGTTCAACACTTGTTTCAAAATTCTTAAAATGTTACAGTTCTTTTCAATATTTATGGGCCTCGAGCTGCATGTGATGATACAGAAAGGATTGAATTCAAGCTCTCATTCTACAAGACACTACATGTAATAATATTTCACAAAAGAATGCATATGTACACCTGGCATTTTCTGATTGGTTATCTTTGTTATAGAAAAGATGGGAGTCTCTTATGCTTAAAGGAAGAAGGATAATTGTTGTTGGTGATTTAAACATTGCTCCTTTTTCTATAGATAGGTGTGATGCTGGACCAGATTTTGAAAATAATGAGTAAGCTTTTTCTACATGATTATAAATTTATAATCTTATTTTTATATGTTAAATCTTGTATCTTTTTTATATTATTAGGTTTAGAAGCTGGTTTAGATCTTTACTAGTGGAAAGTGGAGGCTTTTTCTTTGATGTGTTCAGATCAAAACATCCTGAAAGGTGCAAGAAAATTCAATATTTACACTTTTAGTCCCTGTCTGTTACACATGACATGACATGACAGAACAGAACAGACTGTACTGCATTTAGCCGTGCAAAAGACGTAAATACCCTCGTCATCTTCATAATAAAAAATCACCTTAGAAAGTGTATCTAGTCCCATTCATGTTTTAATTCTCTATAATACTCCATTTTTGTCACATTCACTATTGATCTTTTTTTTTTTTTTTTGAATTTTTTTTAAATATCTTATTGTTACTAATTCTTTATAGAAAAGAAGCCTATACTTGCTGGTCTACAAGCACAGGTGGTGAAATGTTCAATTTCGGTTCAAGAATTGATCATATTTTAATAACTGGCACATGCTTACATGAAGATAATAATAAAGATTCAAAAAGCCACAACTTTTTTTCATGCCATGTTAAAGAATGTGACATATTAACACAATTCAAACGATGGAAACCCGGTACCACGCCTAGGTAAATTTACCCATTTACCCCTGCCTCAATTATTTTACTTTCTCCATTGTTGTATACACAAAGACTATTACTTTTCTTTTGAATTGAATGAACTGTCTGAATCTGATAATCTGAGTAAATTACCATAACACCAAAAAAGTTTATATATTTATTGCAGCTATAAATGGAAAGGAGAGAAAAGTATAAAGTTGGAAGGTTCCGATCATGCCCCTGTATTTATGAGTTTAATAAAACTCCCTCACATCGAATTTCATAATACTCCATCTTTATCCACTAGATATTGCCCTCAAGTTCGCGGGTGTCAACAAACTCTTGGTATTTAAAATATTCTTATTTTTTAAAGTTTTTTTTTTTTTTTTTTTTTTTTGTTATATGGACTGGATGGAACTGGACAAACTTTATGGGGCTATTTTTGATAAGGAGGGCATTAACGTCTTTTGCACGGTGGAAGATTTTGAGTGGGACAAAAAAATGAAATTTTGGATGAAAGTTATTATTGTTTTATTTTTTAAATATAACTAAAGTTGATTTTTTATAAATATTAATATTATTTATTTATTTTGTAAGCTATTTATTTAATTTACATATAATTGTTTCTTTTAGACGAAATGAAATATGCTTATATGCAATTTAGTTAACGATATTTCTTTATTTCATTGAAGGTTATTTTTATAAAAATATTTTTTCGTTATCTATCCGTTTAGTTTTATGTAGTTGTGACTTTGCCGTTTATGAAAAAAATATTTCTATAAAAATAAACTTTAATGAAATAAAGTAATATCGTTAACTAAATTGCATATACGAATGTTTCATTTCGGTTTAAAACAAAAAATTATGACATTTGAAAAAATAGTTCACAAAATAAAATACAAAAAATAAATCTTTATAAAAATTAAATGTAGTTATTTTTAGAGAATAAAACAATAATAATTCCATCCAAATTTTCATTTTTTGTCCCACCCAAAATCTTCCATCCGTGCAAAAGACGTGAATGCCCTCCTTATGTAATTATCCATTTCATTACATTTTTCATTTCATTCCTTTATGATTCCATTCTCTCAAACAAAACAAACCTTACATGTTTAATATTCTAAAATACATTTTGCAGTGTCGATGTTATCAAAAAGGCAATCAATAGAGGAAATTAAATCCCGCGATACTTCTCTTGATGAAGATATTAAAGAGAGTTCCTCAAATGTGTCTGTTGACAAAAAGACGTTTAATTTCGGATTTAATCAGAAGAAAAAATCGAAAAAGAATCAATCATCGCATTCACAAATGTCACTTAAGTCCTTTTTTCAAACGAGTTCGAAAAGTGAATCGGTTGTTGAGGTTTGTGAAACTGAAGTTATGGAGACCGAAAAGTTTAATAAAAGTGAAAGTGATGATAAAAGTAAGATTGCTTTATTAGAGTGGCAAAGAATTCAAGAATTCATGAAGAAAACCATTCCCGTGTGTAAAGGCCATGGTGAACAATGTGTTTCTAGGGTTGTGAAGAAAGCGGGACCCACTTTTGGTCGTCGGTTTTATGTTTGTGCTCGTGCAGAGGTATATGTTTTTTTTAATGTTGTTACGTATTTGATTTATGTTAAATGTTTGGTGTTATGAGTAAAGAAATGTAATTTTGTTGCTATTATGAGTAAAACTAAGGGGCTGTTTGATTTGCCTGTTACTAGTCTAGTAAGAGGTTACGTGTCAGACCGATTGATAACCCCAAATTTACCTGACTCGGTCCTAAACCCTAAAATTTAACTCTTACTCGGTTCAACTTCAGGATAAGTTTGATTGGGTTACATTGACACAGTTAACTCTTACTCAATCAGCAAGTATCAAACAGACCTAAAACGGTGTAAGTAGGTGGAAAAATGGGTAAATAATAAAGTGTGTTGCTTATATTGATGAAAAGAGTGAAGTGTGTTTGTTGCTATTTATGGCAATTTTTTTGCTTAATGAATTTAACTTTATAGGGGCCGGCATCGAATCCCGAAGCAAATTGTGGTTATTTTTCGTGGGCTGATTCAGGATCTAAGAGGAAAGAGAAAAAGTGATGTTGTGGTGTTTATTTAATTTTTATGTAAATGTAGCAAGTAATATGTAGATCTAAACACAAACATTTTGGTGACCTATAGCAATGTTCTTGTTGTCATTTCGTTAGTTATGTTTTTGGTTGAAATTGTTGTAGGTGTTTTCAAAGTTAGTAAAGGAAGTAGTTTCATATGTCAATCGATGTGTTTAGTTGGCCTTCGATGCGCCTAAGTAGCTACCTTCAACATATGCATCTTGGTAGGTATACATTTGATGCGGTGCGAGCCTAACAATTGAGATGTAGAATTCCATAAGAGAGGTTCAAGATATGCACCTTAGTTTTATTTTATAACTTTGATCTTATAATAGAAAATATACAGGAGATGCATAATTCTTTTTATACGTTTGTGTTAGGTTGCCAAAGTGGAAACTGGAATGAATATTCAAAGTATAATAGGAACCACATTCATCACCCATAGGGGTAAATCGGTCAAAGCAGCAGCAAAACTGATCAATATTCAAAAAAAAAAAAAAAAAAAAAAAAACTTGAGAATTAATTTAAAAGTTACAGCCAGAAAAATAAAATAGGAATGACTAATATCTAACCCTCGATAACTAGCATTCTTGTCCATCACTAATATATAGGAGATGCATAATTCGTCAATTATAAATAAGAAATATAAAATATGTGATTTTCAATGAAATTATAAGTATCTTATAGTTCATTCGTATTTAGAAAATTAAATCGTTTCGGTCCCAAATAAAATCGGTCCTAAACTAATAAATCGGATTGGTCCTAAATTAAAAAGACGGTTCAGTCCTAAACTATCAGTTTGGTCCTAACCAACTTCATCGATCCTCTTCGGTTTTAGCCCCGGAATCCCGATCCAAAACCGAAACCGAACCACAACTGTATACACATTTCTAGTTTGGTTTTCGGGTTTGAAAATTTTGCGATTTCGGTTCCCGGACCGAGCTCATCCCTAGCGAAAAGTAGAGTTATTTGGGCCAAATACTTCATTTTTTTTGCTGAATCTTGAAACAAGCTTATGGAATTAAGCTAAATTTGTTTTTTTCTCAAAATCATATTGTCAACAAAACAAATAATATCCAAATGTGAATCTTGCAAAGTTCATGCAATTGATTACTTAAATGGCCAACAATTTTGAAGTTTTGCATTAACAAATGCTAACAAAAAACAAACGTGACAAAATAGTAACCCAAAAACAAACGTAAACCAAAAAATCGTTCCCGAGCCCAGTTGTAACAATTGTAAAATAAAAAACAAACGTAACAAATTATCCGTTTCCTTCACTCCATAGGCATCTTCCCTTTTCCTTTTCCGTTACATGCACGTATTGCGTCTTCAATTTTTATTTAAGAACCCACAAAGAAACGAGGTTATTATATAATTTTATAAATTGTTACAAATAAAACAATAATTATGTTGTTAATCATTACATTTTGCTACGTTATCATCATTTAGAATATCTTCAACATCGTCTTGATCGGTTTCCGTGACTTTCTTACCCAATCTCGGGTGCAAATCAAGGCTTCGATTATCGGGGTTGACAATTTAGTTCTATATGGATCCAATACACGTCCGCTAGTGCTAAACACCGATTCTGATGCCACCGTCGATATTTGTATTCCCAAAATATCTATAAAAAATATTAATTATCATTCAAAAACTTTAAAAAAAAATCTATAAATTTAAAAATTTACCTTTGGTCATGCAACTAATGATTGGGAAACGTACACCATTTTGTTTCCACCATCTACATGGTAATTTTGTTCTTTTAAACCATCCTTGACAATAAGATTCAATATATGACCCATGCATCGTATTTGAAAATGTTTGCCACCGTCGTACATATTAGGCAATTTTTTTTTATCAAAAATTCAATTGCCTTATCATTTGACGATACATTATCAACCGTCATCGTCATCACATTTTTAATCCCCCATCCAATTATACAATCTAATAACTCATGATCAATATCCTCACATTTATGACTATTGATGAATCTAAAATTAATAATCAATTTATGCAATACCCAATCATCATCTATAAAATGTGCCGTGACGACCATATAATTCGCTCGTTGACACGAGGATATCCACGTATCCGTGGTCAAATGAACCACATTGTCCGGACTACTAAAGTAATAAAGCAATTTATCCCTTTCTTCGATGTAATAATTTGCAACATCACTACTAATTTTATGTCACGAATGCAAGCTAAACTTCCATTCAAAACATTAGTATACTCGATAAATGCTTCGTTTTCCACAAATTTAAAAGGTAGTTCACCGACAACAAATAAATTTAGCAATGCTTTCTTTATAATGACCCAATGAAAGTAAGTTTCATTATGGTTTATTCTTATAATTTCGCATAAATTTAATATTTTCACAAAAAGACCAGAAAACAAGATTTAATTAATTTAGGTAATTATGTAGATCTTACCGTGAAAATAACATATTTTCGTAGAAAAATATGTTCTTTATTAGGAAAGCCTGCAAAAACACAAAAAAAAACTGACATTTTCTAAGTAAAATATGATATTTTCATAGGGATTTCCGGTAAAATATGACAACTTTTTAATAAAATACGACATTTTCGTAAGGATTTTGGTGTTCCTGGCAAAATTCAATTTCTCAGTAAAATATGACAAATTCTCAGTTAAATATATAATTTCTCAATAAAATATGAGACTTTCATAGTAAAATATGATATTTTCTCAATAAATATGAAATTCTTGTAAGGATTTTGGTGCTCCTGCCAAAATGCAATATCTAAAAAAAATGATAAATTCTCAGTAAAATATAGTTTTTTTGTAGCGAAATATGAGATTTTCATAATAAAACTTGACATTTTCGTGCAGGAAAGCATTCCCGTGTGTAAAGGCCATGGTGAACAATGTGTTTCTAGGGTTGTGAAGAAAGCGGGACCCACTTTTGGTCGTCGGTTTTATGTTTGTGCTCGTGCAGAGGTATATGTTCTTTTTTCTTTTCTTTTTTAATGTTGTTACGTATTTGATTTATGTTAAATGTTTGGTGTTATGAGTAAAGAAATGTAATTTTGTTGCTATTATGAGTAAAACTAAGGAGGTGTTTGATTTGCATCTTACTAGTCCAGTAAGAGGTTACGTGTCAGACCGATTGATAACCCTAAAAAATTTACCTGACTCGGTCCTAAACCCTAAAATTTAACTCTTACTCGGTTCAGCTTCAGGATAAGTTTGATTGGGTTACATTGACACAGTCAACTCTTACTTAATCAGCAAGTATCAAACAGACCTAAAACAGTATAAGTATGTGGAAAAATGGGTAAATAATAAAGTATATTGTTTATATTGATGAAAAGAGTAAAGTGTGTTTGTTGTTATTTATGGAAATTTTTTTACTTAATGAATTTAACTTTATAGGGGCCGGCATCGAATCCTGAAGCAAATTGTGGTTATTTTTCATGGGCTGATTCAGGATCTAAGAGGAAAGAGAGAAAATGATGTTGTGGTGTTTATTTAATTTTTATGTAAATGTAGCAATTAATATGTAGATCTAAACACAAACATTCTGGTGACCTATAGCAATGTTCTTGTTCTCATTTGTTAGTTATGTTTTTGGTTGAAATCGTTGTAGTTGTTTTCAAAGTTAGTAAAGGAAGTAGTTTCATATGTCAATCGATGTGTTTAGTTGGCCTTCGATGTGCCTAAGTAGCTACCTTCAACATATGAACCGTGGTAGGTATACATTTAATACAGTGCAAGCCTAACAATTGAGATGTAGAATTCCATAAGAGAGGTTCAAGATTGAACATTACACGATCCAAAACATTTAAGTTTCGATGGACCCCGGGGTGGGTTCAACATAGCCGTCCAAAGCATTTTATTAGCGTCAATCTACACTTGTAGTCCTCTAAAAACGTTTAAGTTTCGATGCTGCATGTAGGCCCCACAAGGGTGCTGGCTCTGGATGTGTAAGGGAGTGTGACCTTTTGACCTTTGTCATTGATCGTGTCCAGGATCAAACTAGTTTAAACTAGTGTTCATTCAGGATTCATATCGAGCGTAGCTAAATCCTCTTATATTCGTGTAAATGACCAACAATAGGGTAAGAATTAAGTACGTCCTAGATTCACATTTGGATATTATTTGTTTTGTTGACCATATGATTTAGAGAAAAAACAAATTTAGCCTGATTCCATAAGCTCGTTTCAAGATTTAGCAAAAAAAATTAAGTATTTGGACCAAATAACTATAATTTTCACAGTCCTTGCTAAATGGGCATGAATTGTCCACTTAATTAAACCCTAACAAATTCATTTTCATTTTCATCTCCTAATTTCGCAAGTCGTCAAAAGCACTATGAAGAAAATGGGAGAGGAGTATAATGACCCAATGGAAGTAAGTTTCATTGTGGTTTATTCTTATAATTTCGCATAAATTTAATATTTGCATAAAAAGACAAGAAAATAAGATTTTTTTAGGTAATTATGCAGGTCTTACTGCGAAAGTAACATATTTGTGTAGAAGAACATGTTCTTTATTAGGAAAGCCTACAAAAACAAAAAAAATAAAAAAAAAAAAACCTGACATTTTCTCAATATCTTATAAAGGAAGCATTTTTCCTTACACCACATGCATTTGAAACCTCCAACTTTTCAACTTCCAACCTAATATATATTATTTAAATACATTAGTTAATTTGAACTTTTTTCTTTGTCCCACATTACTTGATATACAAATATGATCATTCCTCAATCACTTATATAATACCAATTATTTGCTTTCATTATGCATCAATCTTCATCATAATATGACTTTCAAGTCTATCATTGTTTAGTGGTCTTTTTATCATTCAAACATGTTTTTATCTTAAAGTTTTAAAGGATTATATTATTTTGTTTCAATTTATATAAGTGTTGAGACTTAAAAATGAAATTAAAATTACTTAAAACTTTTAAAAACTCAATTACATTGGAAATCCATAGTATGTTGTGGTAAAAGACTAACGACGATGTTGACTTCTTTTTAACACCATGATATATGTATATAAAAATTTTCAAGAGCAAATGTTTGAGCATTGTTCAAATAAATTAAATTAAACCATTATCTATATAACAAAAATATACATATATGTATCTATATCTATATATTTCTTATAATAAAGGTCACTCAAACAATATGTTTCAGGATAAATTATTTATCTTTTGTCATATTAATTTTTAGTTTTTTTAATTTGTCGTATATTGATTCACACATCTATAGGCCTTTTAATTTTTCTATTATATAGTACCACCCATTAGGTTGTCTTATCCTTTAATCTTGATCATACCATGGTTTTCAAAATCTATTGTTAATCAATTGTTAATTTATCATAAAACATGTTTTATCTCAAAATTTCAACAGATTCTACTATTTTTTAGCTTTCAAAAGCATTGAAACTAAAAAAGATGAAATATTAAAATGACTTAAAAACTATTAAAACCTTAATTGGATTGCAAGTTCATAATACGCCGTGTGTCATAGTTTAACGTGTGGTGACAACGTTGTAAACATTTTTTTCGTTTGAATATGATTTATATTTATAAAAAAATCAAATAGTAATTGTCTGAACATCATTTAAAGTCATTAAATCATTTGTATTTGTATAAATCTTATAATAAAAGTCATTTAAACAATAAAGATCAAGATGAATTTCTATCATGTGCCACATTAATTTGAACAATTTTAGAAAAAAATTAGAAGTGGGCACCGGTAGGTACCCTACCAAATATTACGAATTCAATCATAAAACTAAAACTAATTGTTCATGGAATGTTGCAAACGATGCCTAAATCGGTTACAATCAAGAACACAAAAGAACAAATATATGAGGGAAATGGTTTTAGCCTCTTTAGTTATATATGTTTTTTCCCTTGAAATTTGTTTATTAAGCTATGTGAGATAAGAAATGAGTTAGTCTCTTTATTTATAGATGTTTGATTATCCATTAGTTGTGTTTTTTAAACGATGTGAGATAAGAAAATAACACAAACTAAAATATTATGAAGGAAAGCTTGATCCTACATAGTTACGATAAACCAATATAAAAACCTTTTTCATTCTATAAATAAAGGTCTCTCTCAAATTAAAAGCAATTATATAAATTATTAATCATTTTTTATTGTTGGTAACATTTTCAAATAATTAAAGTTCAAGAAAATATATTCGAAAGTCTAAAACCGCATAAAACCGCATGCACCGCCCACATAATGCAATTCGAACTTTTCAAAATCCGAAATCGCATATGTGGTGCCGTGTGGTTTTTACTATATACCGCATCGCGAACACTCAAGTATCGCCATTAAAAGTGTATTTTCCAAGATATTTGAGTGACAATGAAAGACTTTGCTAAACTGTGGAGAAATATTTACATTATCACTCAATTATCATTCAAATTTGTAGATTTCATCCATTTAGAAATTTTTATTTCTATAAGATGTAAAATATACTTTTTAATTATTTACAATTAGTTATTAAATTTAATTTTCTCTTTATTGTATATTTGATGATTGTAATGTAACTTAGTAGCTCCCACAGATAGAAGAACCCCATCATTGGGATGCCAAACGATGGGTTAAGCTCCTACCCATCACGTTGATTGGCTTAACGTGCCAAAGCGCGCGCTATATAAGTATTTTGCATTGGATTTCAGAAACTTCCCCAACTCAGCTTAAACTTCTGGTAAGCCAACTTTTTTATTTATGTTTATGGCAATAGCCGACGATTGAGTAAGAGCGGATTATTCGACAGCACGAGCAGATGATCCATCAACAGCGTGAAATAGCCATTAGTGGCCCCTGAAGCTAATAAATAAGTCTAACTACTATCCCCCCCCCCTTCTTTACGCCAGAAGTGATTATAATATTGAACATGAACCAATTTGGACATATTATTTAAAATTGATTTCTAATTTTTTTAGTATTTAAAATCTTTAGTATTTCAAGCAAACTTTTCATTATTAAGAGGTAGTATATTAGTATATCATTGATAACCAATGAGACTATTTAGAAAAAATAAATGTAATAAAACATATGAAAATAATATTTTAGAGAAGTAATCGTTATAGATTACTAAATATTTAATATAGTTTTTGATATTGCCTCATTTATACATATAATTCGGACAATATCGAGTGTCTAAACACGTGTTTTTGGTATAATATCAAGATAAAAGGTACTTATATGTTTAAATTACCAAAACACAGGAAAAATGGCTTTGCGGATAAAGAAGGAGCTGAATACGAGCCTTAAAGTGAACAAAAGAAGTTGAAGGCAGCTACAGCAGAGATCGCGACGCGATCCCCTATAGGGTCGCGACGCGACGAGTGATGACACGGTGATGTAGTGCTGACCAAAAGATCGCGACACGAAGGAAAGATGGCAACCCGACGCGATCGCGACGCGACCTCCACATGGATCGCGACGCGACCCACCAACCACAGTCCACAAAGTCAGAATAGCGGCCAACTGAGTCACGCGTTTCACACTGGTTCGCGACGCGACGCCCTCTATGGTCGCGACGCGACGGGGCCTGGACAGCTCTATAAATAGAAGCCTTCTCTTGTTGTTTGAGAGATCCAACACCAACCCGTAAACACCTACACCCCATTACCAACACCAAACTCGGGAGTTTGCCCACTGCAACTGCCAGAAGGTTTGGAGGAGACGGTACGGTGCGTATGGAATCGAGAGCTTGAAGAATGTTCGGCCGGGACTTCATTCGGTTTGCTTTATATATGTTTAGCATTCTACTATGATTTCCTAGGCCGTATTCTTCAGATCATGTTATATTTATCTGCATTATTTATTACTTAGATTTGAATACTATCTAGTTATGATTTGATTGTTATTTATCGGATATTGAACGTTTTATATTTTATCTTGCATAATTTATTTGACTATCATATATGTTAAGGAACCTTCCTTTTGGACTTATTGCTAAGTTATTTTAGTCTAGAGGACCAATCTGACTATATGACTTTTATCATAACTGTGCTATGACCATTAGACAGATATGACTAGTGATGGACCAAATCCTAGGATTAAGTCATGAAGGTAGGAACTTATATGTGTATGGCAAATTTGTACTAGAGGACCAATCTGTACAAACCATTTTGATTTTCATGACCATTGAGATCAAAAACTCAAATGAATCTTGTATGATACGAACCAATACATGATTATCTGGAATATGTAATTGCATGACCATTGCTATTAATGACTTTATAATCATAGGATTAGGTAGTTGGACCAAAACATCTAATCACTCTAGAATTCGATATTTAGCTTTCAATATCCATTGCACTAATAGCATATCAAACATAACTAGATGGTTGAATCGAATCTAAGTATAAACGTTTACTTTTATGTTTTGTAATTTATATTTATATTTTCCGATTTTAATAAACTTTTGCGTTGTCTATTGACACGAGTCAATGCATTCTCTCAAAACTCCCCCTCCTTTTTAATTATTGTTTGCTTGAATAATTGTTAATTAATAATTGATTTTCTTAACTTAAAAATATCCGTTTTCCCTTGGGTTCGACAACCCGAATTTACCAATACTATACTACAACCGATTAGGTCCACTTGCCTAATTGTGTTGTTCTATTCATACATGGTATATCCGTGTCCAAGAAATGTAAAACTAATGTGAAAACCAATTGCTAATATCATATATACGCTCGTAACATACCAAGTTTTTGGTACCGTTTTCTGGGTATTTTATATGTATGTTTAAAAACACATCAAGTTTTTGGCGCCGTTGCCGGGGAATACGATTTTATTTTTTTTATAGAAAATTAAATTATTAGTTAATATTTGTGTGATTGTAAATTTGTTTTTGTATTTTTATTGTTTTGATTAATATATCGCTAATCATAAAATGGATATTTGCACACCTTAAGCATATTTTAAGTGTGGGGTGAATATTTCGGGAAAAATGAAGTGACAAGACTTTGAAGTCTTTTCTACTCACGCAATGCGACGTGTATGCCATCCGGACGTGACGCGTCGACAATCCGGATCGCGTTGAGAAAGAGACAACTTCAAGTTACGCGACACGTAAACGTGCATAACGCGTAAACAACCGAGGCAGATGCTGGTCGTGCATAATGATACATGGTTTTTCAGGCTAAAAATCAGCCACTACTGAGAAGGGGGACGCTTCTTTACAGTGGAGGCAGCGATACTGACGACGGTCAAAAGTCGCACAGCCAGGACAACACACCACAACCGCAACCCAGTAGCCACGGCTTTGAAACTTCAGGGAGCACAAAATGAGTGATATTTTTCTTTTACTTTTATTACTTTTATTTTTTTTTATTTAATTTTTGTGTGTTTATTTGTGTGTGAATAATGTTTGTCTGAGTGATGTGTATGCAGATTTGCTAAGATTCAAGGCTGGCGGCATGTTCAACGAATTCTTTTCTGTGGAAAGAGCCTCATATATGACGTCGACCGATACCCAAGGGGAGTCTGTTCCATTTTGCTCCCTTTACTGTTTCGAACTATATATACAATAAAATTATTGTATAAAATAAGTGTAGGGTAAGAGCGTCATACTGCAATAATTAACTAAGCCAAGTTAAATTTTTTTATCTTAAACATCTATTCCAAAATTGTACGCTAAAAAGATAATTGTTAAGAAAAATGTTTTGAAAATAAATTCGTAGGTTACATTTAATCTTATGTATGTATTTTTAGTTCTTCATTATTTTATATAAAATTTAGTTCTATAGAGGACAAGTTTTCAGCTTGGTAGTTGCAAAATGTTTTGCATAAATAATGAAATAGACCCGTTGAAAATTTATCAGTTATTAAAAAATTGAGTTTTTGCCAAAATAGATTGAGTCAGTTTCCCTACTTGCAAAAATGCACGAATTATATGCTGTTACTAAATTGAGGAAAATAAGCCTCGATAAATGAACTTAAAATGAGAAAAATTCTCAAGAAATCTGATGTGCTAAAAAGCAGAAGTCAAGTAATGTTATACCATAAGATTGAGACTCAGAAGGGAAAGTCAATCAGTGGCCTTTGACATTCGAGCAAGTAGACATAAAATGGGTGGTCTTCGGGCATTTATGCACCTTATTACCTAAAACCAACTGGTTTGGGATAATATTGTCGAAAGCTCGTTACACGGGTGTCATCGAAAGTCATGGAATTTCCTTAGTGGCCTTTGGAATTTGAATTAGTAGACTCTGTACAGTCTTGAGTCGAAAATTTGTAATCAAGAGTTCCATCGAAAGCCACGAGTTTCAAAGGTGCGGAAAAATGGAAATAATAACTAAACTTGACAAATTTAGTCCAGCATGATTTTTATTTTAAATATGGGAAATTCGACAAAAAGGTCTTGAGGTGGAAGAATCTTTAAAGGGGATATTCAATGTTATGTAAAAATGAGTATTTATCAATCTAAAGACTTGTCGTTTATAGAAAGAGAGTTTATGTAAAGTTTTGAAAAGTTAGAAATATATACATAAGGCTAGATATAATCTACTATGTTTATATCTTAATTCATTTATTCTTAACATCGGTAATAAACGCTAGATCTGTGATAGCGTATGGAAAGTTGTTTGGACATCAAGTTTCTCGGCTTGGTTTTAAATTGCAGTTTGCTTGAGGACAAGCAAAGTCCAAGTGTAGGGTATTTTGATATTGCCTCATTTATACATATAATTCGGACAATATCGAGTGTCCAAACACGTGTTTTTGGTATAATATCAAGATAAAAGGTACTTATATGTTTAAATTACCAAAACACAGGAAAAATGGCTTTGCGGATAAAGAAGGAGCTGAATACGAGCCTTAAAGTGAACAAAAGAAGTTGAAGGCAGCTACAGCAGAGATCGCGACGCGATCCCCTATAGGGTCGCGACGCGACGAGTGATGACACGGTGATGTAGTGCTGACCAAAAGATCGCGACACGAAGGAAAGATGGCAACCCGACGCGATCGCGACGCGACCTCCACATGGATCGCGACGCGACCCACCAACCACAGTCCACAAAGTCAGAATAGCGGCCAACTGAGTCACGCGTTTCACACTGGTTCGCGACGCGACGCCCTCTATGGTCGCGACGCGACGGGGCCTGGACAGCTCTATAAATAGAAGCCTTCTCTTGTTGTTTGAGAGATCCAACACCAACCCGTAAACACCTACACCCCATTACCAACACCAAACTCGGGAGTTTGCCCACTGCAACTGCCAGAAGGTTTGGAGGAGACGGTACGGTGCGTATGGAATCGAGAGTTTGAAGAATGTTCGGCCGGGACTTCATTCGGTTTGCTTTATATATGTTTAGCATTCTACTATGATTTCCTAGGCCGTATTCTTCAGATCATGTTATATTTATCTGCATTATTTATTACTTAGATTTGAATACTATCTAGTTATGATTTGATTGTTATTTATCGGATATTGAACGTTTTATATTTTATCTTGCATAATTTATTTGACTATCATATATGTTAAGGAACCTTCCTTTTGGACTTATTGCTAAGTTATTTTAGTCTAGAGGACCAATCTGACTATATGACTTTTATCATAACTGTGCTATGACCATTAGACAGATATGACTAGTGATGGACCAAATCCTAGGATTAAGTCACGAAGGTAGGAACTTATATGTGTATGGCAAATTTGTACTAGAGGACCAATCTGTACAAACCATTTTGATTTTCATGACCATTGAGATCAAAAACTCAAATGAATCTTGTATGATACGAACCAATACATGATTATCTGGAATATGTAATTGCATGACCATTGCTATTAATGACTTTATAATCATAGGATTAGGTAGTTGGACCAAAACATCTAATCACTCTAGAATTCGATATTTAGCTTTCAATATCCATTGCACTAATAGCATATCAAACATAACTAGATGGTTGAATCGAATCTAAGTATAAACGTTTACTTTTATGTTTTGTAATTTATATTTATATTTTCCGATTTTAATAAACTTTTGCGTTGTCTCTTGACACGAGTCAATGCATTCTCTCAAAACTCCCCCTCCTTTTTAATTATTGTTTGCTTGAATAATTGTTAATTAATAATTGATTTTCTTAACTTAAAAATATCCGTTTTCCCTTGGGTTCGACAACCCGAATTTACCAATACTATACTACAACCGATTAGGTCCACTTGCCTAATTGTGTTGTTCTATTCATACATGGTATATCCCTGTTCAAGAAATGTAAAACTAATGTGAAAACCAATTGCTAATATCATATATACGCTCGTAACATACCAAGTTTTTGGTACCGTTTTCTGGGTATTTTATATGTATGTTTAAAAACACATCAGTTTTATATATATTTTTAAACAAACTTCAAATAAAATCATAATTATAAGAAAATAAATACAAAAACCAGAAAGCATACTATTAATTTAAATTAAATACTTGAAATTGAAACATGACCAAATAAATAGTTTTTAATTTGATTTAGAAATAGATAAAATTAAAACTATATCGAAATTATACAAAAAAAATATATCAATGCGCAACCTATATGTAGATGCTATTAAAATCGTGTGATTCGATATAACTATTTAAGTTGAACCATATTAATTTTAATTTTATTTGATGAATTGTATTCATTTGGTATAATTATTATAACTTTTTGTATTCCAAAATTTTGATACATGTATCTATTATCATATAATTGAAAATAATAACGATATTTTTATATAGACTATTTAAAAATTATATAAAATAACATGTATCTATCTATATTCTAATTCTAACTACACAAGTTTTTCCTGCGCAACGCGCGGGCATTCGCCTAGTTTTCCCAATAAAATATGGCATTTTCATAGGGATTTCCGGTAAAATATGACAATTTTTACAAATACGACATTTTCGTAATGATTATGGTGTTCCTGGAAAAATTCAATTTCTCAGTAAAATATGACAAATTTTCAGTTAAATATATAATTTCTCAATAAAATATGAGACTTTCACTATAAAATATGACATTTTCTCAATAAATATGAAATTGTTGTAAGGATTTTGGTGCTACTGTCAAAATGCAATATCATAAATTCTCAATAAAATATAGTTGTTTATAGTTAAATATGAGATTTTCGTAATAAAACTTGACATTTTCATAGAGATTTTGATGTTCTTGTCAAAATGAAATTTCTCATTAAAATATGACCATTTCTCTCTAAAACATGACAAATTTTCAACAAAATATAACATTTTCACATGAATTTGGTGGTCAGCCAAAATACAATTTCTCAGTAGATATGACATTTTCGCATGTGTTAGTATTCTCTATGCGACCAAGTTTTGCTATACTTTGAAAGAAGCCACTAAAACATGTACATGTAAATATACAGGTGAGATTAAAATGGTCCTTTTATGGATAATGGTTTTTGTCTCGATGTTCATAGAGTTTATATTTTCGTTGTCGAATTTCTTATTAGATAGATGAATGGCTCTCCATTTTCAATGCTCGATTCCATCTTCTCATGATCACATTGACCTGAGGACATGGAACAAGATCATCAAGAGACAAGTGACCGAAGGGAACACCAAGGGAGCTTTTCTTACATACCGACAGATGCAAGAAACAGGTATCTTCACCCCTGATAATTTCACGTTTCCTGTGTTACTCAAAGCAGCTTCGAAGCTTTCGAATCCAAGACTTGGTCTAGCCCTCCATGCCCAGATAGCAAAAACGCCGTTTGACAACCATATGTTGGTCCAAACTTCTCTTCTCAACATGTACTCGTCGATTAAAAGAATAGATGAAGCTCGTAAGGTTTTTGATAGTATGGAAGCGAAAGATACGGTTGCTTGGAACTCCATGTTGGATGCGTATGTGACATCCGGGAATTTGGATTTTGCGTTGAAGCTTTTTAGATTCATGCCTAAGCGGGACCTTTTTTCGCTCAACATTATGCTGTCTGGGTATGCGGATCTTGGTGATATGGATTCGGCAAAGGCTGTATTTGATGAAATTCCTGTAAAAGACCTCATCTCCTGGAACTCCATGATTCTGGCTTGTGGGAATTACGGAGACATGGAAGAAGCACGTAAGGTGTTCGACGAAATGCCTGAACGAGACGTCATTTCTTGGAACACATTGCTTGGAGCGTATCTCAACAATAAGCTGTTTGACGAAGTGATTTTGCTTTTCGAAAAAATGAAAGACGAAGAGATCATACCCCCAGATTATCTCACAGTAACAACAGCATTATCTGCTTGCGCTGATTTGGGGTCACTAGAAAAAGGTCGTGAAATCCACATCTACGCCCTAGAAAAACGACTCACATCGAGTATGCACGTAATCACTTCTCTAATAGACATGTACGCCAAATGCGGCTCCCTAGATAGCTTTCTTCTCGTCTTTTACAAGTCAGAACACCGAGACATTTTCTGTTGGAACGCCATGATATCAGGACTAGCCATTCACGGCCATGGTGTCATCGCCCTCAAGGTGTTCGATGAAATGCTACAAAGAACAAAACCCGATGACATAACCTTCGTAGCTTTACTCAACGCGTGCAGCCATTCAGGCCTGATCAAAGAAGGTCAAACCCTTTTCAATTCCATGGAAATCAAACACAACGTGACGCCTAAAATCGAGCATTTCGGGTGCTTGGTTGATCTTTTGGGCCGAGCCGGGTTTCTTGAACGTGCATATAAGGTGATCGATGAAATGCCTTTTAGGCCAGGGAAGTCCATTTTAGGTGCATTGCTTGGTGCTTGTGTGAATCATAGAGATGTTGTGATTGGTGAGAAAGTAGTGAAGATTTTGTTGGCAAGTTATGGTGATGATGGTTTAAATGATGGTGATTACATGATGGTGTCTAATTTGTATGCTTCTTGTGAATGTTGGCATGAAGCGGATCTTTGGAGAGCAAAAATGAATGATTCGGGGATTGTTAAGATTGCGGGATTGAGTTCAATTATTGTTGGTAATAGAGTACATAAGTTTTTAGCGGGAAATTTCGATTTTGAATTTAGTTGATTGGTTTAATTTAGGGATAAATGCAAGAAATAACAATATATATTTAGTGATTTGTTTGTTACAGCATTGTTCTTAGAAAAAACTATCCAATTATAGCATTGTCAGCAAAACAACTTACACCGATATAATTGGATAGATTTGTTAAAGTATAAATTTATAATGTGTAATAAGAAAAAAACTAAAAGTAGAATTCAAGTGTATTGTACAATTGAAGTTTAATAATCAATACATGATTTATTTGTAAAATTACAAAATTCAAAACATTGTATAATACTATAGTATGGTTTATAGTAAATATCGCATTACTTTATTTTAATCATTATTTTTAATCACTACTGGTTAATGAGTTATTGTGTTTTTAAAATGCGAAGAAAGTTGTGTGTATTCGATAAGAATTTGTAAAAATACCAAAAGATAATTAAGGGGTGAATGTGATTTCTACAATTTTATAATGTTTAACGTTTTTTCGTTTTTGAAAACAAGTGTGTAATTAACAACATATAATATCTATCGCAACCAATTATTACATGAGAAATTGTTTTTGTTCCTACCTTTTATTCCTACTAATCATCCTACTCAAGTTAAATTGTGACATGTGTATTAAAATATTATTAGTTTTTATTAAACGTGACACTTGTCATAATTTCATACGAATAGAAATATGAGTAGGAATAAAATGTAAAAATCTATACAATTACTCATACATATAACGTGGAGACACATATCACATAAACCTATAAGCTAGTGACACTTGATAAAATCAATAGTTTTTCTCTAGCGTATATAAAAGCTTGAATAACATATTATCAATACTTTTTCTCTAGCGTATATAAAAGCTTGAATATTCAAATATGTTACATGCCAAATGCTTTCAAAATATATATGAAAAAAAAGCACATAAATGATTTATTAAAAAAAGTTAGACCATTGTTATAATATTAATCAAGAGAAAAAAAATATTAAAATAGTCTGATTTGATTCATAAAGGGTTTTCTTAAAATAACCAAAATTTAGTCTCATATTTCAAAATAGCCAACCAAATCGCAGGTGGTCAGTCTCACCAGCGATTTCCTCATGTCACCTGTGCTTTGGTGGCCAAGTCATCCTCTCACTTATGATTTGGCCTCCATGGGTTGCGATTTCCTTCCATGGTTTGCGATTTCATAATGGGCTTGACACATCAACCCAAAATATATAAACCTAAAAAAACTCATTTTTTTCATTCCCAAAGACGAAAAACGCTCTCCAATGACTGCCGAGAAATTTCCATCTTGGAATTTTATAAGTATCTCAGATCTTATGTTGTTTTTATGTATTAATTGTCTCTAGTTAAAAATTTAACGTATTAAACCTTAGATCAGCGTATGTACAAGTTTATATGCCTATTGTACAACCATATAATGCACAAAATCGTAGAGTTTCATGAACTGGAGAGCAAATCGCCGATGATAGGCCTCACCTGCGATTTCTCTAGAGGAAATCACAGGTGGTAGAGAGAAAATTGCAGGTGAGGGGAAAAATTAGGCTTTGAATTTATTTTTTTATAACCCTCAAATCATCAAATCGCAGGTGGGAGAAAGAAATTGCAAATGGAAGTAACCCACCTACGATTTGGTTGGCTAGATTGAGAATTAGGCTAATTTTATATTATTTTGAGAAAATTCATCATACGATTATACTATTTTAATTATTTTCTCTGTAATTAATCATACCTAATACATAATTTTTTTTATTAAAAATTTAGAAAACCGCCAAAAACTGTTTACTCGTCTTACCAAACCTAACTCCGATAAAACTTTCTCATTTTGAGTCTATTAAATTAATTATATCTTCTCATCTTTAGTTAGTAAATTCCAATATCTTAGGTGAACTCTTTAAACATGTCTATAATAACCTTTAACATGTTTAGTTGACATTACAAAGTTGGTATGTGTGAACAAATGAAAGTTGACATCAAAGAATGATAATTAATCATATCTTAATTTTTAACTTAATTATTAAAGTTCAAAAATTATAAACAATATTTAAACTTTATAAAACAAATTACTCGTCATTTTTCCATTTAACTAGATAGAACAATCACATCCACATTTATACATGTTATTATTTTAAATAAATTATATAATAATTCATTAAAAAAATAAGAAAACAAGTAGTATACCAATTTAGAAAAGGAGAGATGAAGACCATGTAAAAGACCTTTGACTTGTGACCTTGTAAAGCCCGTCCACTCTGGAACATCAACGACCAAGTCATCACCATTCACCCACCTCTTCTTCTTACATTCCCCCAAAAACCACTCTCCAATTTCATTCCCATTATTTTTCTCGCAAAAACCCTTTATCGTCTTCAAATTCCACTTCGTTCACCTACCACCGTTGCTCCGGCCATCATCTATGGCGGACCTAGTCAAGCAGATCCTTGCAAAGCCGATCCAGTTGGCCGACCAAGTCATCAAGTTCGCCGACGAGGCCTGTATCAACAAGCAAGACTGCACTGAACTCAAATCCAAGACGGAAAAGCTCGCCGGACTCCTCCGACAAGCCGCACGTGCCAGCAATGATCTCTATGAACGACCTACACGGCGTATCATCGACGACACCGAGCAGGTTCTTGAAAAGGCACTTTCTCTAACCCTAAAGTGCCGGAACAACGGCCTTGTTAAGCGCGTGTTTACTCTTATACCGGCGGCTGCGTTTCGGAAGATGTCGTCGCAGCTTGAGAACTCCATCGGTGATGTCTCGTGGCTGTTACGTGTCTCCGCTCCGAATAATTCGACCGATGAGTACCTTGGGCTTCCTCCGATCGCTGCTAATGAACCAATTCTGTGTTTAATTTGGGAGCAAATTGCGATTTTGTACACTGGAAGCTTAGAAGACAGGTCCGACGCTGCGGCGTCGCTCGTCTCGCTGGCGCGTGACAACGATCGCTACGGGAAGCTGATAATTGAAGAAGGTGGAGTCAATCCGTTGCTGAAATTGGTGAAAGATGGGAAACCGGAAGGTCAGGAGAACGCTGCGTCTGCAATCGGATTGCTAGGTCGTGACCCTGAGAGCGTTGAATACATGATTCATGCCGGTGTATGCTCGGTGTTCGTCAAAATTCTCAAAGAAGGTCCCATGAAAGTGCAAGCAGTCGTCGCCTGGGCTGTATCGGAACTGGTAGCTCATTATCCAAAATGTCAAGATCTCTTCGCACAACACAACATCGTTCGATTGCTCGTTGGTCATCTCGCATTCGAAACAGTCGAAGAACACAGTAAATACGCAATCACTAGCAACAAACCGATCTCAATTCACGCCGTTGTTTTAGCTAGCAACAACACTAACGGCAGCAACAACACCACCTCCAATGGCGTCCATCACAATCATACCAACAAATCAACAAACGAAGATGAAGACAAGAGTCGAGTCCCGCATCCGTCCGGTTCCACCAAGCAACAACCATTCAAAATGCACAGCGTCGTCGCAACCACCATGGCCATGAAAGACGGACAAAAACCTAGCAACCTAAATCCAAATCAAAAAACCGAAACCATTACACTCAAGAAGCAAAACGTTCATCACACCTCAAGTCTCTCCCTTAGTATACACAAAGGAAGGGAATCCGAAGACCCTGCAACAAAAGCTTACATGAAATCAATGGCCGCCAGAGCACTCTGGCATCTCGCAAAAGGAAACTCCACCATTTGCAGAAGCATAACCGAATCAAGAGCTCTCCTATGCTTCGCTGTCTTACTAGAAAAAGGCCCAGAAGAAGTCAGATACAATTCCGCCATGGCTCTCATGGAAATCACAGGAGTAGCAGAAGAAGATTCCGATCTAAGAAGAGCAGCTTTCAAACCAAACGCACCCGCCTGCAAAGCTGTAATCGAACAACTTCTCCAAATCATCGAAAAAGCAGATTCAAGACTTCTTCTTCCATGCATCCAATCAATCGGAAACTTAGCAAGAACTTTCCGTGCAACTGAATCACGCATGATCCAACCATTAGTCCAACTTCTCGAAGAACGTGAGGCTGAGATTTCAAAAGAAGCTGCAATCGCGCTCACCAAATTCACCTGTAATGAAAACTACCTTCATCTTGACCACTCTAAAGCTATCATAACAGCTGGGGGAACAAGACATTTGATCCAATTAGTCTACTTCGGGGAACAAATGGTTCAAATCCCTGCATTGGTGCTTCTTTGTTACATTGCTTTCCATGTTCCTGATAGTGAAGATTTAGCAAAAGCGGAAGTTCTTACTGTTCTTGAATGGGCATCCAAACAGTCTCAATTGATTCAGAATGAACAAGTGGAGACTCTTTTACAAGACTCTAAAGGTAGGTTGGAGCTTTATCAATCTAGAGGATCAAGAGGTTTTCATTAGTTTTTAGTAACATATTTCACGAAAGTTTCTTGCTTTCTGGGTTTTTTTTCTTAAAGTTTTAATATAGGGTAAAATGCACTAAATAGCAATGTACTTCTATTGATTTGTTTATTACTGCATCCAACTTTCCCTTTTTTTTTTCTGTTACATTATTATACTTTGATAAATTGGGTGGATTTTTTCAAAATATAATGTTTTATTAAGAAAAAAAAAGGTGAAAGTACAATGGTGTAATAAAGAAATAAATAAGTGTATATTGCTATTTCTTGCATTTAGCCATTTTACATAAGTGTTTATTCTTCTCATGTAGGCTACATAATATTTTATTGAAATTGGAAATTGGGGATTATATTCAAGATTTCATATATGCATTTTTTTTTTTTTTTTTTTTTTGCTTACTTGGGATTAAATGCTAGAACTAGCTAAAATATTTTTGTTGATTTTTATATAATAACATCCTACTTTCATATAAATTATTATTACATTAAACTTTGAAAAGTATACCTAATTATAGCTATAGCATTGTACTTTGAAAAATAAAATTAAGTTTATTTTTCAAAGTATATTGAACTAACAAGAAAATAATTTCAACTTAAAATATAGAATTCCAAAATTTGATAGATTTTTCGAAGTACAATGTCATAACAAGAAAAAAAAAAGTGCAATGTTGTAATAAGAAAAAAATTAAAAAATTGAAAGTAGGATGTTATAATACACAAAAAAATGAAATTGTGTCTTATTCAACTTATTCTAATGATATTTCAATTTAAGTAAAATACAAAGCGGTCATCTTCAATCTCATAACCCATGTTAAAAAAATTTGGATTTCATTCTTGATTTAGGAAAAATTCTAAATTTTTGGAATGTATTTCACTTCTGAAAAACATAAAGCCAAATGGTTCTTGTGGCCATATTTGCATATGTGCAACATAACAAAAAAATTTGTTTATTTGTATTTATTTTAAGGGACGAAAAAAGGGTCCCATGGGGATTTGATATGGAACCTAATGCCTCAAAGAAATTATCTGTCAATGCTCATATATATTTGGCCTAATTTGTATACACGACACCACTTTTAATCATTCCAAACTTTTTCGAATGTTAACAATCTATTGGTAGATACTATAATTTCTGTCAATGTCGTAATAATAATAATAGAGTTGTCTTAAAACCCCACAAGGACACAACCCTTTTCTCCAAAAGTTCGTATAATACCATTAATTGAATTTTATGCGTTTGGTGCACACACATTGACACACACTATGTACGATTCTTTTTCTTGTGTATTCAAGCCGTATTAAAGAGGAATGAAAGAAATTCAAGCCGTATTAAAGAGGAATGAAAGAAACATTTAAGAGGAATAAAGAAAGTCAAACTTGTTCACCTTAAAATAGGTACAATTCTTTTTCTATGTAAAAGATAAAGAAGGCAATGTGTGTGAGGAATAGTAATCAATATGTGCATCAGGAAATCGGTATATTAAAGATATTTTTGCATCATGAAAAACTATTGAAATTTGATAGAAGGGAAAATGCCTTAAATAAAGTTTTAAAATTATATAAAAATATCATTTAATTTTGTTTAGTATAAAAATATCATCAAACTTATGGCATTTGTATACTTATGACCATTGAAGTTATTTATTTGTTAAAAAAAACATATTTTCATCACCGGCTATAGTGGGTTATAAAAAAACGACTTATGAGGATAACAACGTTTTAAAATTATATCAAAAAAGTTATTCAGTTTTGTTTAGTACAAAAAATATCATCAAACTATACATTTGTATATATATGACCATTGAAGTTATTAATTTGTTCAAACTTGTACTAGCGAACACATATTAGATTATTATCTAACAAATTTGTCCACACTGATAACAGTTATTATTGTTTGCACCCAAGATTGAGTTAGACAATCAAGGAAACTAATTGTGGCCAATATTGAAGATATTTTTAAACGATGATGGGATAGCCATGATTAACAACTTCCAACATGTTTCTTGTTTCTTTTATAACAAATCATTGATTACATACTAGCTTCCAGCTTTGAAACTTTGTTACTAGCGAACACATATTAGATTATTATCTAACAAATTTGTCCACACTGATAACAGTTATTATTGTTTGCACCCAAGATTGAGTTAGATAATCAAGGAAACTAATTGTGGCCAATATTGAAGATATTTTTAAACGATGATGGGATAGCCATGATTAACAACTTCCAACATGTTTCTTGTTTCTTTTATAACAAATCATTGATTACATACTAGCTTCCAGCTTTGAAACTTTGTTACCATCTTGAAGTCATTTTCCCAAAATAGATTTGTACACACTCAAAACCCTAACCACCCCCACCTTTTTCCTGTAAAGTATCACCTTCTCTCTCTCTCTCTCTCTCTCTCTCTCTCTCTCTCTCTCTCTCTCTCTCTCTCTCTCTCTCTCTCTCTCCTTTTTTTTCTCTTTTTTGTTCGATGATTTCAAGCAAACGAGGAAGACATATAGGTTTGATCTTGTTGGTGGTCTAGCAGTTGTATGTTTTACTCTATGTGAATCAACAAGTGGTAAATGCGTCGTCCTCCCTCTTTAAGGTTGAGGTTGAGTTTTCAAGTCTCGCAAGAGACATATGTGGATCCAGTAGTAGTTTAGGAGTAGGAGTATGATAGATTTATCGTTCTAAAAAACTATTAGAGATTACCTATTCGTGGTAATTTTTTTCCAACACCAAATGACATTGTCAATTATTGAAGTAGTAATTTCTACAATCATATGGTCGCAATCTGTTTATCTTTTGTGTTCTAATTGGATCAATGCCTTTGGTGATTTAAACACTTTAAAATATTATTATTGATTATGTTGTATGATTATTAAATAGGTTTGTAATCATCAATCCCCAACAGTTACGTGTTGAGAATATTAGCCTTGTATTGTGCCATGGAAAACCTCAATGACCGTCGTTATCGTTACATTTCGTTCATCAATAGATAACATGTATACAACATAAAAAATCTTAGAGGCCTATTGTACTAGAACACAAGCTAGGGAAGCATGCCCTTGCCCATTTATATTGATCAATATTTTCAAGTCATTCACATTGAACAAACGTTGACTGTTGAAGGCCACTTAAACTCTCTTCAAAATTAGACTTTTTGTACGTTTTACATGTTGCCCAAAATAAAATTTCAACTGTTCAATTTGTAATTGTTCCTAGCTCACTAATTCATGGTCAATTTCCATAACAAATCTCTGTTAAGTATGTGGAGCCTAATCCGAACCGAAGAAGTCACTACGACCGAAGAAGATTAGTTGTGCGAAGCAACCAACCCGAGGCGAGGAAAGCCATTGTAGTTAGAGGTTATGCTTCGCTCAGATCGGTTATCTTCGTCCGAGAATATGAGTTTCGCTTCGGTTAATCGATGTGATGCGATGCGAAGGTCGATCAGTTGTAAAGTAGGTATCACGAGTACGGGGTATTCCCCATTTATCTTACTCTACTTTAAGATCTTCCCTAGAAAGGCATCATCCGGACTGAAGGGACAGTCTTCACTCCGGATCAGACTTTGCAGTAGAATCTCCACATGGGTCAGATGTAGAGAGTCGAAATGTCGGTAAAAGGGTAAAGCTACTTCAGAAGCGAAATGTACTCTTGCACAAGTTCTGAGGACTGTTGTTGTCAGAAGTTGGTTTGCTGCAGCATGTTACACTGCCTTGTCCCGTCAGCTGGCCTAGTGCAAAAAGTCAATGGCTAGAAGATTTACCATCATTGCTCTCATATTCGGTACCCGACTATATATATATATATATATATATATATATATATATATATATATATATATATATATATATATATATATATATATATATATATATATATATATATATATATATATATATATATATATATATATATATATATATATATATATATATATATATATATACTAATAAACAAGGCATGTTAATACCACGTGACATCTTTTTAAAGCCTTTAATACACGTGTCACCCTATTATTTTTTCCTGAGTTTTTTTTCCTAATTTCAAGCACATTCAATAAAAGAGATAAAATCGTTTCCTTTTTTGAATTCACAACGTTCCTATCTTAGACTGGAATTTAAATTAAATAGCTGTAACTTTTAGTACGAGAAATCAGGAATCGATGAAACGTATCCTTTTTTGAATTCACAACGTTCCTATCTTAGACTGGAATTTAAATTAAATAGTTGTAAATGTCGTCATACCACCAATCGATCATTGTCACCATCGTGTACTCTTCTCGATTAGTTTCAGTCATCGAACTCCATCTTCCTCACCTTCATTGCTACTCTCTCTGGCCACCGTTGATGTCTTCACCATCACACCACCAATGCAGCACAACATCGGTAATTGCTAATCACTATGTTAATGCTGTTGGATTAGGTGTCTAAGCCATGACTTTATATTTATATTTATCTTGTTAATTGAAGCAAAGTCTATTTGGGTTGCCCTCATAGCTGGAGGTTAGGATAGAGTTCAGTAGAGTAAAAGGTTGATTTATTAATTGTTTAATAAATCAATAGAATTAATTAAATGGTTTATTAATATATTTAAGTGTTAATATATTAATTAGAAACTATTAAGATTTAATCTAGAATTAATTGGATTTAATTCAGTGATTAAATTAATTAATTAAAAGTGCAGGGATTGGTTTGTATTTATTTAATAGTTGTAAATAACTGGCCAGTGGACAGGGGCCAAAAGTGGCGCCACCATGGAAGGGTTCTCTATGGTTGGCGAAACCCTATTAGGGTTTAGAAAAGGCTTGGTCCATTTAGTCAGCAGGCTTGCCCATTTGGAGGCTCCTTAGGGTTTCAGCTGTAACCCTTGGAGGCTATAAAAGGAGGCACCTGGCCACCCTCAAAACCTGCGCCACCTTGACTTAAGATTACTCTGCTAGACTGTCTTCTCCATTGCTATTGGGGGTGACTTCATTTGAGGCAGGATTTCTTTGCTGCTAGCTTCAAGAACAAGATCAAAAGGTTGGTTAATTTCTTATTTGATCTTTAGAAATAATTGTTGGCTTTAGGATTTTAGTTTATTATCTTCATAGAAGAAAACATAGATCTTTCTAGGGTTGCATGTGAACCATAAGATTTATTTGTTCATTGTTTGCTAGAAAACCCTTCAGTGGTATCAGAGCATAGGCTGTTTTCTTGTGAAATTGATATAAACTGCATGCTTAATTCTTGCCTTGAGGTGTTTTGCGAAAACTCCTCCTTGGGAGGCATGAAAGTCGACGGCTTGGCTAGGGTTTCCTAACCCTAGCCGCCATGCCCTAATGGTCCCTATTGATTGCTTGATTTACTTGCCATAATAGTATGTTGTTATTTTTGGTAATGAGATTAATTAAAATAACTTGAACCCTTCTTGCTTGGCTTGTAATTTTCGAGAACCATAGGGGCCTTGATAAAAAAAATTAATTTGGTAATATCTATCTTAGATTTAATTAGTTTAATTAATTGATTAATTAAAGGACCAATTAAATCAGTTTAAATAATTAATTTAAAATTTTCAAAAAATTAGTATAAATTTGCGAAAATTAGAATAAAATTAATTCTAAAATATTTTAATAAGATTAAAATATATCTTATATGTATTTATGATTAAAAGTTAATTTAATATATATAAGAAAATTGGTTAGTCTTACCATTAGTAGGCCTCATTCACAAAACTGTCCTATAAAGAGGGTATAAGGCGACTGCCTATAAAATGGTAGTCTAATGGGTGTCCAGTCTCACCCACCGCTCTCCTGGCCAGTCTAGTGTCGTTAGCCGAACGGGTTTGATAGAACCACTAAGCCTCTTAAAAGTATAATGCTGTAATTGAAAGTACTAGAACCTCAAACAAATCCCAATCTAGTTACTTTAGGTTTAAAAATGTGAATTGGTGCTAATCCATGAAATTGCACATTGCAATTTTTGAAACATTGGTGGAGCGTGTGTGGTTAACCGGCACACCAACAGGGGTTCACAAAGACTTGCAATGGGTTTCTCGATTTTGTCATTATTAACGGAGCGTGTGTGGTTAACCGGCACGTTAATTAGAGATGGCAATTGACTTCGAGAGTACTAAGCTAATTTGCATGGTTATTCACACCCGGTTTGTGATCCTCTGCATCCCAGTCACAAACAGTGGGGCACATCCGAGACTAAATATGCCATTGAATAGTTCAATGTGTCTCAACAGATCTAGGAATTTCATAAGATGAAATTGATAAGTGTATTATCTACCTTAATGACCATTATGTTGTGATTACGGCATCCCTCTTCACACCATAGTTGGGGCATTTTGGGTCCTAGCCTTAATAAATAATATATTGGGTAATTATTTAAAAGGATTAATTAAACTAATAAAATTATGTTTATTGTAGATGTCTGAATCAAGTGTCTATTCTCTTCCCTCTCCTCCTTCACCCATTTCTGAGAGCATCAGAAAGCACCTGCTGAATATGGAAAGGCTGACTGGTCTTAACTGTAAGGAATGGCTCCGCAATTGGAGACTGGCTCTCGACATTGCTAGCAAGCTACATCTCACCGAGTATCCGATCCCAGTTCCACCGGAACAAGCCATCATAAAAGGTTCTTATGATGAATCCAAAAGGATTCGTGACCTCATGCTATTGACCATTGACCCCGAGTTCCGCAAGGATTTTGAATCCTTGGGGCCATATGAGTTAATGCAATCGGTTGAGGAATAGTTCCAAAAACCGGTTGAAGAGAAACGAGCTAGGATCTTCAAAAGACTTGCAGAGTGTAAGTTAAAAGAAGGAAGTAGCATCAATTCGCATGTCCTTCAGATTGAAGCTTACATAGGCGAATTGTACAAACTTGGTTATTCCATGAGTCAAGATATGAGTGTAAACATTCTACTCGCCTCGTTGACCAGTAAGTATGATCTGTTCATTCAGATGTACAGAAAGGAAGACCAGAAAAAGACTCTTATGGAAATGCGTCCACTATTGACTTTATACGAGTCACTCTTGGATAAGCATAGCTCCAATGGTTCAGCTACTTCTGGATTAAGTCCAGTGAAAAGACGTAGCAAGAAACGATCCAGATCGTCTGGACATGTCTTAAACTGGGAATCCACACAATCGGATACAGTCGCGGAAAGACTGGAAGACGCTCCAAGGTCAAAAACTTTTGAAAGCTCAGGTATATCTAAAAACCTCAAAAACTCCTGTTCCATAATTCCTTGATGCATAATATGATAGTCACATTTTGGTTTGTATGCAGGGAATCAGTAAGGTACGGACTTTGGCGCATAGGAGCACATTTGGATTGGATTCCCGGCTCATGCAGTTTTGAAGTTTAGTTAGATATTGAAATATTGTTATTAGCTTATTAGATACATTTGACAGTGTCTGTCATATAATACATTGTTCAAGGATTTGTTTTAATAAAATTGTCTTTTCTTTTAACACCTGTCATTTGAATTATCATTGAAATGTTGTATGATTGTGTTGAATGCATGATTGATGATAACTTGAATGTTGAATGGATCCAAAGTGTTTGGATTTTAGGAATTGTGTTCCTTATAATTGTTAAATGTTATAAGAATTGATTCAACCAAAGATCCAGTTGGACAGGACTTTGGAATCACTTGACTTAGAGTCACTTGATGAGTTGAATTCTTAATGTGTCAAGAAATGAATCAACCAAAGATCCAGTTGGACAGGATTTTGGAATCATTTTGACTCAGAGTCAAATGATGATTAAGTTCTTTATAAAGCATATACGACAAGAAATGAATCACCCAAAGATCCAAAGGATAGGATTTTGGAATCAGTTGACTTAGAGTCAACTGAAGATTGCAAGTCTTGAACAAATTAACAAAGTCATAAGTTTACATAGAGATGTAAAAGAGATTGAGATTAGGAGCAACGGACACATCAGTTGCTGTGTATTGTTCGAATCTTCAAATAGAACACAATTGTTTATACTTCACAATATTTGTCATTCGGTATGACGAATATGGCTTCGCTTATCAGAATAAGCGATTGAACTGAAACCTTGAACAGTTCAAGGACTTCAAAAGAAGTACAAGATCCACAGAACCCAAGTGACAACATAAACTGGGAAAATGTTTCATAGTTTATTCTCTTCCAAGAACATTAATAGTTATAGTGTGTCTTAGGGAAGATGATGGAGCATTGGTCGAAACAGTTCGATCCTCAATGTATGAGATACATTGTCAATTAGTTTCTGATACATTGAATACTAAACCAGTCAGACCATATTCCAACCACATCCTTCGACTAAGTAGGTTTTGCAGACACTGTTTGAAATGTAAAGCTGGGATTGTCCCACTTGTACATTAAAAGTCCAGGGTCTTGTAGTGTTCGTCCGAACCACATGACTAGCCTGAACCTAATCAGAAATATCGTTTCACTGGTTATCCCGCTGTACCTGAAAAAGAAGAGCTCTTTTAGAAAGAACTCATGTTCTTAGGAAACAGTGGGAGTTGGGACAGTCCTGAATGAGTTCAGGATTAGCCAAGTGAAATAACCTTTAGTCATCACTAGGCTTAGAGCAGAAATCAGATTTCTGTTGTAATAATGACATGATGTTTTCTTGACCAGTAGTATTGATCACCGCCATAAGTAGTTATGATCGGGGTGACATACCGAATAGTGGTAAAACACTATAGTCGGTACGGATTTGCAATCCGACTACTTGGAAGCATTGGTGAGCCCGGTTGCCGCCAATTAAGAGAACCCTAGGACGAGATACAATCTATGTGGCATTTTGATTGATTTTTACACCTGGTCTAAAAACCAGTGGGAGTAATTGAATCATAAAAAGAAAGCAACATGGACAAAAACGTACCTTCAGAACATCTGGTTGAGTGAGACGATACTCAAAGTCAAGTGATTGACTCCGAGAGAAGCACTCTCAATAGAAGATGAAATCCGAAAGGATACTGCATATTGTAAGTCGTTAGTGGAGCGCGTGTGGATCACCGGCACACTAATGGGGACTCACAAAAGGTATGCCAGTATAAAGGTACGTAGGCCCGGGATTACCCCATGGGCATCTCGCAAGAAAGGATATTCAGATTCTCAAAATATGCCAAAGGATTGGATTTTGAGAAAGGCCTGAAAGATATCCATTAAGATGTCAGAAATGTTTGGATTCCCAAAATGTGCCATAAGCTCTGGATTTTATGAATAGTCCATAACCGTGTCAAAGCCAGTGGGAGTGTCGCTGTTATCTCTATCTCCATATGTGTGTTACATAATGTTTCTAGGAAACGTCTCTTTTCATTACAAAGTGTAATGACTTGGTGTTAAGAGACAGATCGCTATGAAAGACTTAATAAAGATACATCATACTCAGGTGGTTATAAACGTCTATAAGATAGACCGAAACTCTGCCAAGATGATCTTGATGAGGCTCAAGATGCATAGCTCAGGAAAGGAATTTCCTGTCATTGCAAAGTGTGATGATTTGGCATGAGAGATATAAAAGGTGCAACATACTCACATAATCCATTGACATATATCAGATAGATATTGTCATCAGTATAGACCTGGCCATAGTAAGCATGATCTTGATAAGATGCATGGAAAAGAGTCTTCGAAAGAAAATAGTTATTGAAAGTCGTGACACAAGGATTGCAATTAATCCTATGATTCCAAAAGAGTTTGGAATAGGAGTAGATCGAATCCAACAAGTCTTTTGGGTCGATCAGAAGTGTCATGAACATGTCTTGATGATTTAATGCTTAGAGCATAGTGAGTCAGATTCAGGATATGACCTGGCTGGGAATACTTAATGGATTTTGTACATACGTGAGAAATCATTGGAAAATGATTGGGGTGAATGTTGATAACAATTTGAAAAGAGTTTTCAAATAAGGACTTAATGGTTAAAGAATTTCGTTGGCATTCCGATGGAGCACGTGTGGCTCACCGGCACATCGTAACACCTCGAAATACTCTTAGGGTGCAGTCATGTGAACTAAAGATCCCGAGAACCATGGAAAGTCACAGTACATAGAATGGAGTTGTTAGTGAGAATGACAGTATGACCAAATTGAAATATCATCGGAAGGATATCCGATCGGATGAAGTGTATTAATGTATAACATTTAAATACATAAAAAGTGTGAAAGGTCAAGTAGACATAGATACATAACACGAATTAAATAGTTTAAAAGGAATCTAGAAACCGATAATAGTTTTATGTAAAATCCGACTTGGTGATTACCTCGTGGAGACTTGGTAATTAGGCAAGAGTAGCCACCAGTCAGATTTTATGTTTCAATTTTGCATGTTTCACTTCCCGAATAATTTGATTATTCAAAAGTCCACAGTCGCTCATACTTTTCGAGAGTAAGTATGAACGAAGACTGTCGTGAATTGGTTTGTAGATTGTCTAAGGAGTTAGACATTGCAGTAAGACTGCTACAACGTTCATGAGTGCTTAGAAATAGAGACTTGAATATTGCATAAACCCGCGCTCAATAGATTGCTTCATGGATTACATCACGAGCAACGTTGAGACGATAATATCTTATGATCTTGAAGCGGAGACATATGAGTTGAAATTTGCGAGTCGGTTGTGCATTGATAATGTGTAGACGCATCGGTAACTCGATGTTATAAAACGCATTGTTATGTACGATTTTGATAAGTAAAAGACAGAAGCATATGAGTCGAAGCTTATTCGTTCCTTGACCCTGATGGGAAACAGATATCTGTAGGCCGCTCGATGATTTTGAAGTTGACTAAAGTGTTGGCCAGCCTGGACTAAATTGATGTGTTCAATTAGAAGTCCGAAAGTCATAAGCAGAATCGGAAATCGGGAAACAGAGTATCAGACAGAGATTGATCTCAATCCATGTCTCGTGTCTGAAAATATCTTGTTGGACGAAGGATCATATGATCACTTATCTATGGACAGAACTGACTGGGTCAGAGTTCAGCAGCAGTTTCTTGGAAGCTGCAGGTTGTTTATTAATCAGAAGATAAATTAAAGTCATAGATTTATCCAAGTGGGAGACTGTTGGATTAGGTGTCTAAGCCATGAATTTATATTTTTATTTATCTTGTTAATTGAAGCAAAGTCCATTTGGGTTGCCCTCATAGCTGGAGGTTAGGATAGAGTTCAGTAGAGTAAAAGGTTGATTTATTAATTGTTTAATAAATCAATAGAATTAATTAAATGGTTTATTAATATATTTAAGTGTTAATATATTAATTAGAAACTATTAAGATTTAATCTAGAATTAATTGGATTTAATTCAGTGATTAAATTAATTAATTAAAAGTGCAGGGACTGGTTTGTATTTATTTAATAGTTGAATAAATAACTGGCCAGTGGACAGGGGCCAAAAGTGGCGCCACCATGGAAGGGTTCTCCATGGTTGGCGAAACCCTATTAGGGTTTAGAAAAGGCTTGGTGCATTTAGTCAGCAGGCTTGCCCATTTGGAGGCTCCTTAGGGTTTCAGCTGTAACCCTTGGAGGCTATAAAAGGAGGCACCTGGCCACCCTCAAAACCTACGCCACCTTGACTTAAGATTACTCTGCTGGACTGTCTTCTCCATTGCTATTGGGTGTGACTTCATTTGAGGCAGGATCTCTTTGCTGCTAGCTTCAAGAACAAGATCAAAAGGTTGGTTAATTTCTTATTTGATCTTTAGAAATAATTGTTGGCTTTAGGATTTTAGTTTATTATATTCATAGAAGAAAACATAGATCTTTCTAAGGTTGCATGTGAACCATAAGATTTATTTGTTCATTGTTTGCTAGAAAACCCTTCAAATGCACCCTCACTCCATCAACTGTTTTTCCTTAAATCCGATTTTGATATGTTCTAATTTATGAAAAAGATGTTCCGATTTGAGCAAGATTAGAAACGACTTTGATTATTGTTTGTTATTTACTCTGTTGTTTACAAGATCTCCGACAGGGTTGGAAGGGAAAAGCGTGGACAATGGTTGTTGATCGATGACGCTCTATAAGGATTGCATGATATCCCTTTAAGACCAAAGGATTACTAGCTCTGCAAATCAAAAGGTTTGATAAGTTTTTTTTGTTGTTTTGGATTTTTTTTCTTCAAGGCCTGACACATCCGACGAGGATGGGCGTTAACGCATGTAATGTTTCTTCAATCTATTTTGCTCTTTTTGATTAATCAAAATAAATTGCTATGGCTTTAGTGTTTATTGCAGCTTGAGGAGAAAATCGATAATGATTAATACGAACCTTTTCTTCATAAATGATTATGATTTTAGGTGAGATTGGTTTACATTATTGGATTGTGATTTAGAATTTTTGTTTCAAATAGCATGTTTTAATGTGCAGATACATATTGAGTTATGTTTTTTGATTTCATTCTAGAAGAAGAAGGCTCAAAGAACAAATCCGACGTATTATGTTGAACACCGTTCGAGTCATACATATCTTGGTTACAGGTTTTATGAAGAACTTAAACAATATTAGGTTTTTTTATATTTGGCGGTCAGATTTGGATCTCTATCAACAGAATTGTGAAGATTTGGTTTTCGACAAACAAAATTGTTCTTTAATAGACAAAGTAAAACTTCTTAAAAGGATATCTCTTTATATATACATCATAATTCTCTATGATTACTCCAAGAAAATTATTAATGTTTTCTTTTTAACTTTCCTTTGGTTACTGTGTTTACAATTTTACCTCCAGGAAGTTGTTAAAGTTTGCAAGCTTACCTCTTGGAAATTTTTAAAGTTTCTAGGAAATGAATGATCCGGGTATATGTTTTTAGTTTGTATTGGAACTATGGAATTGTAGATTTTTTATACGAGTAGTGTGTATATGCACACACAAACACAGTCACACTGCCACTACTCACCACGCCCAAATGTAACTCACCATTTCTTATCTGTTTTGATAAATGTCGATAATTGACGTCTATACCATCATCTGAGTTGGTAGGAGTTAAGTGATTGCATTAGATCCTGTCATCTTTTATAACTGATTCCTTCCATTCTTCTTCTGCTTGTGAAATATTAAGAGGGTAAGATGGTAAGTAAATTCATAGGAGTCCTTCACTGATATATCTATCTATTCACGTCTTATCATGCTCTTTCTAGTTGATAAAATTTCTAACTCAACATTTTTAAGTTTAACAGTTGTTCTAAGATGATTTTTGGTGGATAATCTCATGAGATATACTAAAACTATAGTTCACTGTTAATTTTAAAGATTGGGGTGATGGATTATCGTGTTTCGACATCATTTTTCTATCATAGACTCAACTTTAGTTTGTTTGAATGCACACAAAACTGTAACTACACATTGTCCACTATGATGTGAAATTAACTCAGGAAGACGTAAGTCATGTGACCGCCATGTTGAAGGGTATCGCTGGCTATCTCGATCCTGAGTTACTTTCTCTTTTAGAAAGTGATGTTGAAGTGAGGGTCTTAAAGTTTAAAGTGAAAGAAGGGAAGCGCTAAAAGAGTGAAGTTCTCAAGACTTTATAGTTTGGAGATTAAAAATAGAAAAGATATTCAAAATACTCGAGTTTTGTGTATTCAACACACAAATTTATTAGTTAGTATCCTTTGAGTTGAAAGATTTCATCATTTTAAGAGTTTCTTTACTTTTTGGTTCTTATTATTTGGAATTTGTAATCAACTTTAGTAGTTGTTCTATAATCTTGTGTTTAAGTGATAGATGAAATGATTGATTAGTGATTATTTTGTTTTTCTGCATGTGTTTGGGTGGGCATATGTAAATAATTAAATTGCTAATCTCATCTTATTAACATTAATAAAAATTCTGGAATGGTTATGATGCGTTCTTAGCAAAGGGGACACTTTTTGTAGATGGATGTAAAAATGCAAAAATTGGGTTAAAACTATAAATTTGATAAAATTGAACTGTGATTATACGTGTTCTCATTTTAGAACGTTTTGGTCATAAAAAACTTTAGAGGGTGCACAACTAAAATCTAAAATGGACAAATATGATTTCTTTAGTTATACAACACATGATAAGCAAAAAAGGATTATAATTTGTATTATTTAGCTACATGGGTACTCATGTATCATTGTTGTCAATTGTCATATCCAGAATATCAAATTGTATGATGAAATAAAATATTTTTTATATTATATAATATTTGACAAATATTTTTTATTTGTCAACCGTGTGTTACACGGGTTTATAAACTAGTATATATATATATATATATATATATATATATATATATATATATATATATATATATATATATATATATATATATATATATATATATATATATATATATATATATATATATATAAAGAGAGAGAGAGAGAGAGAGAGAGAGAGAAAGATCTCATTGTAACCATGAGCGTGTGTGTGCAATACTGAGGGAATAATTATACTTGTAAAATTTGTATATCATTCATAATAAAGTTTTCTCTAGTTCCCAGTGGATGTAGCTTGATCTCAAGATTGAGTGAACCACTTAAATTTCTTTGTGTTTATCTTTTGCTTGTGAGTTCTTCTTGTATTTCTTGCTGCAACGATTTTGTTGGTCGAGTGCTAGCTGTCGAGTGTTAGTTTAACAAAATCTTGTCCTTGTGAGATTTGAAGTTTCGATCTTGCTTGTTGCTTACCCAAACAATCTCATGGTATGCGTCTAGGAAGACATATCTAATAGTTATGTAAGTGGGGTTGACCATATAAGATATGATGGCTAATTTTCCAACCTCCCTAAAGCAGTTCTTCAGCCTTATTAAAAACTGGGACCATACATCATTCTATGTCTTATCCATTCCATAGGCTAGGGCAAGAATTGGCGGTTTTCCATTAATGGAAACCTCCACCAACATGGATCCTAAGTAGTTTCTTGTAAAGGGTAACTATCTATTAAGATTAATGGGCACAAACAATTTAGAAATGTACAAATCTACAAATATTTTCAACCACAAATTACAACAATTAATTAAACCGGAACTCCAAACTATTATAAATGAATGTAACCATGCGAGTGCAAAAAAAAACCGGTTTCGCTTCAAACCGAGGACATCAAATAAAACTCAAATTGATCGAAGTCGCCTTTCTTAATTTCGTTAACCATTTCATGATTTATATTTTCAAGATTGTGGTAGTAGACAAAGAGGTTGGAAAAACCTTTTTCATGGATTTGGTTGGAGAACTCATTGTCAACAATAACAAAATCTTGTTTGAGATAAACAATATTGATTCCGACATGTGTCTGCTTTAGTCTGAAATAACATATTTGGGAAAATAATAATTACAAATGTCCAAACTATAACCATTCTCCAATATTCCACAATAACATTTGGTATTCTCTTTTATGAGTATCATTTAATTTTGTGATTTTCTTATAAACACAACTTGTCACACCCCCAAACCATGATGACGGAATCGTCTGAGGGCGGAACGGGACATAGTATCACAACCATTACATACATTGAAACATAAGTAGATAAACAACCATCATACATTATAATTGGAAGGTTACATTGTTCAAACGGTATTGTCAACCCAATTACATTATGATAACGAAATAAGTAAAAGTGACGTCTTCGCGTCCCATCCCAAAAGGTTAGTCGGACCTGACTAATTGTTACCTGAGAATACAAGTAGTTTGAAAGGGTGTCAACATTACGTTGGTGAGTTCATAAGATTTTTGTATGAGAAAATCCATAATCTTTTTTCTTGTAAAAAGATAGTGTTTGAAACCAGAAAATCCAATATTTTCTTATAAATGAGTCGTAGTCTTAAAAACCAAAGACCATAAACCTTTGCGTAAGTAAAATCGTACTTAAAAATAGTATTACGTAGTTTTATTCTTGTATGAAACCATGTAAATACATGTTTACTCGTAGAATAATTGTAGATTTAATTCCATAAACCTTTGCGTAAGTAAAATCGTACTTTTATTTGTATCTTATGAAATTGTAGTTTTAATTCCATAAAACTCGTATGTATAAGTAAACGTACTTATATTTATATATTGATAAAACGTAGTTTTAATTTTCATAAAACCAGTATGTATAAGTAAAACCATACTTATATTGGTAACTTGTTAAGATGTAGTTTTAATACCATAAAACTTGTATGAGAAATCCATCTCCTTGTATACGGTAGTATTATACTTTCAAGAAAATCCAGTATTTTCTTATAAAAGTATCCAAGTCTTAAAAACCCAAAGACTAAAATGTATAGCGTAGTTTGTAGCATAAAGCCATTGAAAATGTGTATTTCCACGTAAACAATTTATTAAGTTGATTTCCCATGCGAGACGCCCTATAACCATACTTTGACCATGTAGGCCTGCTTCGACGTTCTTCAGGCGTCGGACTGTTAGACATTTGTCACCTTAGACCCGTCGGTCTAACTGTAGCTAGCAGCTCAGGTGCGGGGTTGTCAATCCCGTATAGATCTATATACAAATATCACGCTCTCTTACCGAGACTCTGATTATAAATTCAGGACTTATAGTATGTACTTATGTAAGTACTAGTGAAGACCCGTCTCACAAAAATGTATGTATATCAACTTGTTTACGTAAATTTGTATATGAAAAACCCTTGTATTGTCCATTATCATTTTTCCCATGATAAAATAGTAATGGATAATAATTATATATTTTTATATAATTATTTTGTCTTGTTCAAAATGTCATAGTAATCATTGTATCCATAAACTATTCCTATAATGGCTTATTTTTAGTATTCCGTCGTAATAAACATATTTTTACGAACATAAAAGAAATAACTTATTTAGATGATTATAAACAACATCTTTTAAGATATTTCCCACAAAAATGGTGTAATAACTTGGTTATAACCATTATTGCTAGAAAAGTCGTATTTCTGGTCACAAAAACGTAGTTTTTACTAGTTTTCATTTTTGTGAGGTTTATATTAAAGATCTAGCATTTTTACACAATATGTTTATAGTTTAGTAACTTTTACACAAACATAATACATCATAATGTTCACAATACATAGATCTAAACATATTTCATGTCAAAAACCTTTTTACGCAAAAACTAGTTTATAAACTTGTATAAATCATTATTTATAGCATATAAACTTGTATATAGCATATAACTTGTATTCTCCCCCTAAAAGTTTGGAAAAGATGAAAATGAGGGGTATGAAATCACCCTTGACGCGTGCTTTGGCTAGAAACAAGGTTGTTCTTGCGGGTTTTACGGTAGAAATCGAGATCTAAGCTTCGTAGCTCGAAGAACCCTTGGACAAAGCTATTACCCAATGGTTTTACGTAGATGTTAGTATGTGCGAATGGACTAAAAGTTGTGTAATAATGTTTAAAATCACTAGATGAGAGTATCTTACCAAAAAGAGGTGTTTTACACTTGAAATGGTGGAAGATGGTGTTGGAGATGGGTGGTTTATGGTGGTGGTGGGTTTGAGAGGTGGTGGTGGGTGGAGAGAGTTGAGAGAGAGATGAGAGAAAGGTGTTGGTGTTTCTTGATTCAAATGGATGTAAGCTAGTTTCATTAGGTTAATTAGTTTTAGATTTAATTTTTAATTTAGTTTAAATTAGTCATAGCATCTAGGTTTAGCTTCTAGCTTTTGACTTTGTGATTGTGTTGGGAAGTAGTGTGTTCAGCCAAGGGGGAGGGGGGTAGGGGTGGGGTGGGTTAGTTTTATAAATAATGAATTCTACTTATAAAAACGAGTGATTTTTATAAAATCGTAAGACGTTTTAGTGAAATTTTATAAGTTTTTGAAGAAACAAAGTTCTAAATAAATATTATGTATAAAAACATTGTTAAACATTTATTTAGATTGAGTCGTAGCTCGTTAAACGATGAAATACGCGTTTAAGCGCAGTATTCTTCCGATTACGCGATTTTCGACATTTTACCGAAAATTGTATTTGGCTTTGAAATTAAATATTAGATAGTATTACATTCCATAATATATGATTTGTTATTCCATATTTGATGTTTAAGGTACCACGTTTTGTATTTTGAGTCCAAACCCTGTGTACATTTATCCGTTCACACCGGTTTAATTGTTGTAACTTTCACATACGAACTTCGTTTTCAACGTTCTATATATCCACATATTCGTATTTACGAATACATCGTTTTATGAATATTATATGATTGTCGAATTATACGTTCTATAATTGTACGATTATCGAATTTTTACGCTACAGTAGTTTACTATCCGTATTTTCGACGTTTACTCGATAATTGTTTTGAATTAGCGTACATGGTATTATAATGTCTAATAATACATCGTAAAATTATGGAAAAATTAATTTTCAACATATGAATTATCGTACGCTTTGTTTGACTACGGTTGACTTTTGTTAACCAAATTGAAAATTGTCACACAACTCGAAAACACACCCGTTTGTAAAGTGGACATAAAAGAAAACACAATATATTTTAAGGGCCTATTTGATAGTTGTGATTGAATAAGATCGGATTGAGTCATGGTTTAACCTTTGATCATCTTGAAGCTGACTGAGTTAGAGGCAAATCAGAGGAGTCAGGACCAAGTAAAATGCAGTTCATGGGAGTATCAAATACATTCGGGCTATTTAATAGTTGTTGATTTAGTAAAGCTAATTGAGTCAATGTCCAACCTAATTAGAAAGTAACTGAGTAAGAGACTGAATCAGATACATTAAAAAATAAATGTAGCCTTTTACTGAACCCAATAAAAAATATATCAAACGGCCTTTTAAATTACTTTTTAGAGTAAATTACAATTTTGGTCCCTGTGGTTTGCATGAAATTTCACTTTTGGTCATCGTTTTGTTTTTTCACGCTGATGGTCCCTGAACTACACTTTTGCTTACACTATTGGTCCCTTGGCCAGGTAAAATGACCATATACCCTTTTTATTTTCTTTTTCATTTTTATTTTATGTATTATTTATTAAATGAATTAAAAAAAAGAAAAAATAAACAAAAACCAAGGTTCTTCATTTCCGGCAATAACGAATCAATCAAATCGAGAAAATACAATGCTTTCTGTGACGAAATCCATTGAGGGAAGCCATGGATCGTTTATTATAGGTTGTTTTCACGTATTTATGATTGCAGGTCCTTGTCATGATCTAATGGTTTCTGATATATATGTGAAGTCTCCAGATGCAGATGAGGAATTGAGACCTTACAACCGAAAACAAAATCGAGGGATATACATATGACGACGACAACAAGAAATCTAGAAATTGGCTGGGAACAACGGTTAATCCCGAGATTACCAGAAGGGTAAACAAAATCAAATTACGTGAAGTGTAAACAAATTAAACAAAATCAAATTAAACAAGTCTCGACTCAAACACGTAAGAGAGAAATCACAAACCTAAATCAGATTATCATAAAGAAATCACAACAAATCCGGAATCCAGAAATGCAGCAAATCGAACTAAGAACCAGAAATCAAACTCAGAATTTGATAATCAAAAATCGAACTTGGAACCAGGAAATCGAACTCAGAACCGTGTTTCAATCTAAGAACTTCAAACCAGAAATCGAACTTAGAAAATCGAAATACCTCAGAAGCAATCGATTGAAGCTTGGATTACTGGTTGATGTCGTATTCCGGTTAAGAGGAGATGGCGGTTGATAATGATCCGATTATCGATAGCTGTTTGGATTGCTGTTTCAATCGGAAATTAGACTGATTCCGTCGATGGCGGTGAACCTGTTTGAATAAGAATTCCAATATATTCCCTGAAAGCAAATTGGCAGCCACGCACATTGAAAGGTTTTTTGCAACCATGAACTAAATAACCTAAGTTCACATGCAACCTATAAGGATCTATGTTTTCTTCTAATTGAACATATAACAAAACCTAAAGGCCATAAGAAAATTAACTAAAAGAATAAAATTAGAAAAACCAACCTTTTAGAATTTTCTGGAAGCTGAGCAGCAAAAATATCCTGCCTCAAATGAGATCACACCCAAGCAAGGAGGTTTATGGATCGAAATTCCAGAGAGAAATAATAGAATGAGTGAGCGATAATGAGGTCTAAGGTTCCCTATTTATAGGGAACCAAAGGGTAAAGCTAAAACCCTAGCCGCAGCCCATTTTCCGGATTATCTGTATGCGCGCCGCGGCCAGATCGTTTGCGCGCCGTGCGCCGCAATTCAACTATTGAATTCGTACGAATATGTACGCGCGTCGCGGCCTTTACATTGGCGCGCCGCGCGCCGCAATTCAACTATTGAATTTGTACGACTTTAATCCCTGACCTCCTGATTAATCTAATTAATGCCACAGAAATTAATCCAATTAATTTCTGATTAATTATTAATCAAATAATATTATTTCTAATTAATATATCATCTTCATAATATATTAACAAACAATATCTTGATTTATTAGTCACATAATAAATCAACCCTTTTTCTCTACTTAACTTTCCAACAAACCTCCGGCCATGAGAGCAACCCAAATGGACTATGCTACTGTTAATTAGGTAAATACTAATTATTAGTCATGGCTTAGACACCTAATCCAACACACATATGCTCAAGGAAAATGCAATTCCCAAATTCCCGTGGAATATTTCCGTTGAAGGAATTCACAGCAAATCTAAGAACTCCCTTCTCTTCTTGCTTTGTATTTGAAAATTGTTCCTAAACAAGCTCCGTGGTTTAGTTCGTTTGGAACGATTTTGGTAGTCGACTAGCAAAAATCGAACCCTCCCCCTCCGGTAGCCTGAGACCCGAACCCCGCAACCATCGGATAAAATATCCAACCGGAAAATTGTTGGAATGGGCTGAGAAATAACTTAAATTCGGAAAGTTATGGAAGAAATCGGGTATATTTCCTGAGAGCCTGTTGGATGAAATATCCAAACGAACCAGATGAGTAGAAGAGGGACGCGAAGGGAAAGGGAGGCGACGAATAGGGCATTACTGGAGACGAGGATAGGGCATTCCGGAGACAGAAAAAGAATTTTTTTTTTTTTGTTTTTTAATTGATTTAATAAATAATGCATTAAAAGAAAAATGAAAAAGAAAATAAAAAGGGTATATTTGCCATTTTACCTGGCCAAGGGACCAATAGTGTAAGCAAAAGTGTAGTTCAGGGACCATCAACGTGAAAAAACAAAACGATAACCAAAAGTGAAATTTCATTCAAACCACAAAGACCAAAATTGTAATTTACTCTACTTTTTATGATCAAACAGAATAAATCGTGGGAATTTAATTAATTTAGAAAATAAAAACTTAAAAAATAGAAGAACATAGGAAACTCCGAAATGACTTAGGGCTCCATTGAGCTATATATATCTAAATCTGCTAGATCCTTCCAGGGTCTTCCGTTAGGTTTTTGGGATCGGCAGCAATGGCGGAGTCAACTGGGGTAGTTGTTCGTTTTCACGATAGCAAGGGTTACGGCTTCATCAAGCCTGATGATGGCGACGAAGATCTGTTCGTTCATCATTCCGAGATTCAATCAGATGGTTACCGGAGTCTTTCCGAAGGTCAGAAGGTTAAGTTCTTAGTCGTTGAAAAGAATGACCGGAAACAAGCTGTTAGTGTCACTAGTGTAGACGCATCTAATATCGATAGAAACCGTAATCGTGATCGTAGAGGCGGCGACGATGGCTACGGATTTAGCCGCGGCGGGAACGGTGGTTTCAGGGGTGGTAGCGGTAACGGCGGTGGCGGCGGACGTGAGTGCTACAATTGTGGTGGATCTGGCCATTTCGCTAGGGATTGCAGTGTCACTAGCGGCGGAGGCGGCAGAAGCGGCGGTGGCGCTTGTTACAATTGTGGAGGGTTTGGTCATCTAGCTAGGGATTGTAACCGTGGGGGCGGAGGTACCGGTACGGGCAGCGGCGGTGGCTGTTATAACTGTGGTGAGACAGGGCATTTGGCAAGAGACTGTACATCAGGCACCGGTGGCGGTGGCGGTTATTCCAGGTCCGGCGGTGGCGGTGGTGGTGGTTATAGGTCCGGCGGTGGTAGCTGCTACCATTGTGGCGAACCCGGACACTTTGCTAGAGAATGTCCTACAAATTCTTGATACATCAACTAACCGGTGATTATCTTTCTAAGTACATTTGATATTACTTTAAAATTTTAGGGTTTTATTATTGAATCTATACAAAGGAACAATCATTCTAGTTTAGTTTAGTTATGTGGCAATCGTATGAATATATTAAGGTGGCTGGTCTGGTTATTTAACTAGATTAGGTTTTTGGCTTCATTTATGTTGATGATCTTTTAACATAAAATTCTCTACTTCTATAAATTTCTTTTTAAATCATGTTGGATATCTGATTTATGAGATGGGTTTCTGATTTGATCATACATAACAAAGTTTCCTGTTGAGTTTTTGTGAATTACTTGTTTTTTGCTTCTAGTTATAATTGATTGTGTTGTTACTTTGATTTTTATAAGAATTTGTGACTAAATTCGGTCTTCCATTGATTGGGAATCGATGATAGCAGATGTTAAAAATCCACTTAAAGATTGTAATGTTTTTTTATACGTCAAATATTAGGAATCCACTTAAAAGATGTATTTTTATACGTCAAATGTTAAGAGTCCACTTAAAAGATGTATTTTTATTTGGACTGATTTTTTTTATACGTCAAATGTTAATAGTCAACTTAAAGTTTTTTAGGTAATTTTATACATTTAAAAGCTATCGAACACTATAACTATACAAATAAAAGTAACGACTTTTGAATATCAACAACCAACTAATTTCGTCAAACACGTTCATAAAATAATTATTTTTTAAGTTTTAAATATTAAATTTGTGATGGTTATGAGATGATTTTATCGTTTTTTTCATTTAAATAAGTGTTTAGTTTGTGTTGTTCGACAAGATAAAAATGTATATACTCAGCAGATTTTGGTAGTATCAAATAAATTTGTGTATTGTAGCAATGTGATTTTGTTTAATATCAATGTTACGGATTTGTTTGACTTTATATTTATTTAAGATCATTTTATATAAACTTGTTAAAAGCTCTAGCCATTAACCTTGTTAATTAGTTCTTTGAAAAGACTTCCTCTATAACTTATTATAATTATCTGTGTTGTAAAAGTCGGCCTAGGCGGCGATTAGGCGTTAGGCGGGCGGGTTCTGCCTACGATTAGTGGTAGGTGGTCAAGTTAGGCGGATTTGGTTAACAGCGGTCAAAATCGGGTTTAGGTGGGCCTAGACGGGTCTGGGCGGGTCTAGGCGTCAAAATTTTCAATTTTTCAAATTCCAAATTTTCAAAATTTTCAAAAATTTTCAAAAATTATCAAATTCTCAAAAAAATCAAATTTTTAAAATTTTAAAATTTAAATTTTGAAAAGGGTTTATTTCATAAAAAATCCTATATTTTCAACTTTTTCCTATTTAAACCTAAAACTTTTTTTTTTTTTTCAAAAATGACCTAAATTTTGGAGAAACTTTTTAATTTACCCCTTAACCTGTTATACAGGTTATACATACTTTTTTTTTTTCCAGAAAAAACCCTAATTTCTTTTCTTTTTTCCGAAAAAAACTCTCAATTTCAGTGATTTTTTCACCAAGAAAATTTTTTCTTCGTTTTTGTAATTGACATAACTTTCATATACGATGTTCATATTCTACGAACTTTATATCCCTGGAAAAGTCGTAAGTAATACTACAACTTTGTTTTACTGACTTTTGTTTAAATATGTTCAGATATTTCGCTACACTGTCATGTTTTCTTATAATAGTTGTATCTTTGGCATACGAGCTCCGTTTTCGACGTTCTATAAGTCGACGGATTCGTAAACACGAATACATCGTTTATTGAATATTATTTAAATCAAAATATTATTTGTATGATTTATCGAATTTTACGCTAATGTAGTCTATTATTCGAAATTATAGCGTTACTCAATAATTGATTCGAAATAGCGTATTGTAGTATTATAATTTCCAATAATACCTTAGGAAAGTTATCAAAATTACATTTCAAAGTATTATCCTAATTTGCGCTCTGGTTGACATTTTTTGACTTTTGTTGACCAAATTTGACGGATGTCGCAGACGGGGTCGCAAACTCCGGCCACATAAGTGCCATGTGAAGGTTTAAATTGTACCGTTCAAACTCCAGCCACATAAGTGCCACGTCGTCACTTTTTTGCGACCCCGTCTGTGACATCCGCCAAATTTGGTCAACAAAAGTCAACAAAGGTCAACCAAAGCGCAAATTAGGATAATACGTTGAAATGAAATTTTCATAACTTTTCTAATGTATTATTGGAAATTATAATACTACAATACGCTATTTCAAATCAATTATCGAGTAAACGTTATAATTTCGAATAATAGACTACAATAGCGTAAAATTCGATAAACCATACAAATAATATTTTGGTTTAAATAATATTCATTACACGATGTATTCGTGTTTATGAATCCGTCGACTTATGAAACGTCGTAAACGGAGCTCGTATACAAAAGATACAACTATTGTAAAAAAACAAGTCAGTGTAACACTGGTTTTCTTTAATTAGATAAACCATTTAGATCCGTGGAGACACTTGCACACCTCAGATATGAAGGTCAGAAAATCGCAAAAAAATTATCTAAACATGTTTATGCTCATGTTTATGTAACTATAGTGAAATATTTGAAAATATTCAAACAAAAGTTAGTAAAACAAAGTTGTAGTATTACTTATGACCTTTCCAAGGATATAAAGTTCGTAGAATTTGGACATCGTATATGAAAGTTATGTCAATTACAAAAACGAAGAAAACATTTTCTTTGTGAAAAAATCATTGGAATTGAGGGGTTTTTTCGGAAAAAAGAAAAGAAATTAGGGTTTTTTCTGAAAAAAAAAAATTATGCATAACTTGTAAAACCGGGTAAAGAGTCTAAATTAAAAAGTTTCTTCAAAATTTAGGTCTTTTTTGAAAAAAAATAAAATTTTAGGTTTAAACAGAAAAAAATTGAAAATGTAAGGTCTTTTATGAATAAACCCTTTTGAAAACGTCATTAATTATGATAATCGGTGGCTAAGTTACAATTATCGATGATTAAAATGATCAAAAATGTTATTAATGAGTCTAAACATTCTGATGTTTGATGACTTACATATTTAAACACTTTCATTTGTCATATTTTTATACTTATTTATTCATTTTGTAGGGATATAGGTAATATCTAAATTTTAAAAAATAAATTTTGTTATAATTAATACTCTCCGCCTAGGCGCCGACTAGTCCTTGCCTAGACCGACTAGTCCTAAGCCCTAGTCGACCGCCCGCCTACCGCCTAGCGACTTCTACAACCTTGATAATTATAAAAGTCTATCGTCTTAATAAGCTTTTGATAAAGCTTTCAAAAATATCCCATTAAATGCTCTTAATCGGGAACCTTTTGAAAATAAAAAATAATATTTCCACTTGAAAAATTGATTCATCCACATTATATACAACATATTTACAGTATCATACAAGTTAATAAAACATATATTTAACATAGGTGAATCAATTTCTTAAATGAAAACATTTCCTTTCAAAATTGGCTAAACAACCAGGTTTTTATACCCGGTACCGGTTTCTTTTAACCGGTATCGGGCCAGGACAAAGCCAAAATTGGTAACCGTGACTAGCGAGTGAAACAAAATTGCCGATGTTCATTTGGGGTCACAAACTGTATTTGGACTTTATTTTTAATGTTAAGTTTTGTCACGAAGTGGATTTGGGCTTTGTTTTTGGTGCATATACACCGTTTTTTTAAACTGGTCCTGTTTCAGTTTCGATATTTTATAATCGATTTCGGTTAAAACTCAATCAATTTTAGTCGATTTTTCTTGAAACGAAAATGAATAAAAAATAGTTTAATATTTCTAAAATCAGCCATTGAAGATAATCGTTGGTTTTATATCTCGCAATTTAGATGAAGTTGCTTTTCTTTTTGAAAAAGGCAAATTACAAAGAAAAAAAAAAAGCATTTTCACTCTTTATCTCTATTTTAATACAACCACTCTATAACTTAATAAACGCTATGCTGATCAGAAGTCATTTTATTTAGACAATCCGTTCTTTTGTCGATTATAAATTTATAATTGAAACTCAATCACTAATTTTAAAATGGTTTTCTTAAAGATAAACTGCCATTTGTACGTTTAATGTAAGATATTTTGACAAAATTTTCACTTATTATACAAGTTCTTGGTACTTCCATTTGGGCCGATCCAAATTATAAAGCTAATACATTTATTAACAAAGGATGAATAATTTTTTCACCATTTGTACATTCTTCATGCTTTTCATTTTTCTGTCTACTTTCTCCATAGAAACAAAAAGCCATCCTTCATTACTACAACCACGTAAAGGGTTCTCCTTTACGACTGTGTCTGCTTTCTACTGGTAATAAAAATCTCATTCTCTTCTTTGTTTTTGTAAATGGTTTTTTGCCGGATGAGCATGGTCCGAAAATTGGACCGAACTGGACTGAAACCAAAATTAGTTTTTTTTTTAAAAACCGAAGACTGAACTGAATATGTATATTTGGTTCCGGTTCGGTTCAGTTATGCTGATTTTTCGTTTGGTTCAGTTTTTCCTGATTAAGAGTATTGTTAGGGGTAAGCATGGTCCGAGGACAGAACCAAAACTGTATTAGCATTTTTTAAAAACCGAAAACCAAACCGAATATGTATATTCGGCATATTCGGTTTCGATTAGTTTTCGGTTCGATTCGGTTTTCGCGGTCCATATGCTCATCCCTAGTTGGATGTGTAATTGTGTATCTTGCTTATCCTTGTTGGCGTTGCTGGCTCCTTTTCTTCATAGTTTTGGCCTTACTAGTTTGATTATTCTTCACAAGTTCATGGGCTCACCGCTCATGGTTTGGCACAATGTCAATTTAATTTGGTTCGATTACACCCACAATGATAGAATATTGTTATATGCATCAAATAGGAGCAAAATATAACATAATTAAAAAAGTTGCAAAGAAAAATAAAGATGACAAAAGATTTACGCGGTTCACATGATGTGAGTAATTGTGTTAGGTCCACAATCGAACTGAAGAGATTTATTATTGATCTCGTGATGATGTTTACAAAAGTTTTAAGGTTCTATATATAGAGCTAGGCAGATACAAATGCAATTGTGTATTGACAATGTGAGACAATAACATACTATCCTCCTCTCGTTTGGTATCTATATAATTCACTAACACGATGCAGGGCACCCTTGACCACCACTCGAAGCAGGCAATCCCCACAACTCAATAATATCTAGTTTGGACATTGATCAACAACAAGTACCGTCCGAGGCATGTATGCCTAGTAAACTCAAAATTGTATAGCCTCTTTCGTCTAATCTATCTCTTTCTCCTTCATCATCTAAAAGGGCAGCTAAAGCTGAGCAACTCTTTAATTTCTCCATTGTCATAACCTTGGTAGACGTATATGTTGGATTCTTCGTACCAATAATATACTATAACTAATTGGCTATCTGATAAAGGGTCATTGCATCCAAATATGTTTAGTTCTATCTTAAAACACATGATTCTTTGTGAGAGAGTTGCACTCTGCTTGTTACAATGAAGAATCATTCTTCTTGTTCATGTATAACTATGATTGAATGTTTTCAACCATATAATCACTTTGCTAGCTTTTACAACGACCATATTGTAACAACAACATTGTAAGGGTAATCTTAGTTGGACAAAATCTTAATTAAAACAAATATATAATAAAAGTAATAACAAATGTGAATTTAATGAACTAAAATATAAATAGAGTTAAAGATTTAGAAATTGAAAGTTGAGTTGAGTATTTTGGGTAATCACATGCTTTACATTTACTTAACCTAATTAACCCTTTATTAGGACTAATTTTGATAGGAAACTAGTATGTTAAGGTCTAAAGGGTAAATATAAAGTTTAGTCAAATGCTAAGGTTCATTTGGGGCCAATTGTAGAAACTTTAAATTTGAGGGACCTAATGTGTCAAGTCCTCAAACTTATAAACATAAGCCACAATGCTCTTACATCTTCCTTATCTAAACATATTAGTGAAGCCAGAGAGAGCGAATAGATATTTTTGAATCATTGAGAGTAATGGAAAAGATAGTTTATTGGAAGGTTTAGAGCATGGAGTACCTTTCATTTTTCCCCAATCTCATTTCTAACTCCATGAAGCTTTCAAAAATTCACACACACACACCCCCCCCCCCCACACACACACACACACACACACATATATATATATATATATATATATATATATATATATATATATATATATATATATATATATATATATGTGTGTGTGTGTGTGTGTATGTATGCATATGTGTGTGTGTGTGTGTGTGTATATATATATATATATATATATATATATATATATATATATATATATATATATATATATATATATATATATATATATATATATATATATATGATTTTGAGTTAAGGAATGTATTTTAGATGTTGATTCCATGCTTATGATACAATCTTAGCTTCACTTTCTCATTTGCAAGTTAAATTTGGAATCAAATCATGTTTGGAAGGTTTCAAATCCTAGACAATTGAGAAAATTGATTTTAGCTTCAACAAACAAATTTATTGCTTGGTTTAACTTAAAATTACGTTTCCGAAACTCATATTGAGCTAATTAATCCAAAGCATGCGACTATTATGTTCTATTGAGTTAGTTAATAATTTCAAACCTTCAATGGGGTTCTAAGAATTAAATGTGATATGGTTTGATTCTAAATATATTAGAACTACAAGTTATATCATAAATCTGGTTTTAATAATCAATTTAGATCATATTTGGTAGTAATCAAGTGTTAATAGAGGCTAATGAGTCATTTGGAAACTAATATGACTTATAATGAATCTAATCAATGTATTTAAGCTATATAATATTGGATCTTTAATTTAGGATTGTAAATTATTGTGTTAATTGATGTTAATTAATAATTAAAACATTTTAAGGAGTGGTAATTAGTCATTTAAGGTCATTAGGAATGAATGAAAGTAAGTTTGGATTGGTTTTGACATGCCTTGGAGGCTTAGAAGTGCAAAACCTTCAAAATGTACAGTTTTGTGTCTTTACTCAATCGAGTCGATTCTCAAGAACAAATCCAATTGGCTGAGTCCTTTTGTCAAAAATACAATATCTTTTATAACTTTTGCATGTAAGGTCCATAACTTACTCATGTAAACTAGGATTTGGATGCTTCATTTTGCCATAGATTCCATGTTGTGTCTACTATAACTTTCGTTTAAAAAGCTACTACATAAAATCTCTGTATTTGGAGTTATAATGCCATAAACATCATGTGTTGCCCATTTTATGATTTTATGTAAATAACCTATCATTTTCAAATTATCATAACTTCTTCATGTCAAGTCCAAATGATTTTATACTTTTTTGTGTCGTCTTATATTGCAATTCCAACCATACTTTTGAGTCTTAAACTCGAAATTTTGATGCTTCTAAGCTTGGTTTCTCTTGTCTAAAATTAGGACATTCAACACTAGATAATATTTTTTACACTAGTTTATATTCTTTACACGTATTAAAACTCTTTACAATGTTAATATTTTTTACAATATTAACATTTTGTACACTTGTTAATATTCTTTATAATGTTAATATTCTTTATAATATTAATATTTTTTATCACTTGTTAATATTATTTATCCTTTTATCCAAGTAACTCATATTTTTTCATTAAAGAAGTGCACATACTATTGATTCACATATTTATCATAATGACCATAATATTATTTTTGCACAAATTACTTTTCACTAATAATTTCATATCATTTTCAGGACCATTTCATAATTTACAAAATTCTAGGATGTTATAGATGGGTTACACTACTAATGAAGAATATTCTTTTGAAGATAAATATTATTTGAATTTTTTAAAGGTAGTATTATTTAAATAAAGGTACTTCCTAAAATTTAGATAAATCTGTGGGTAAAAAAGTGAAAGAAATTTGGTAAAATATATCTATGACATTTCCATGTCGCACACCACAACGTTATTAGGTGATAGGTCAATCGAGGAACACTAACGATTATGGCAATATGCACAAGTTGATCCCCGAACCTTAATTTTAGGATTTCACTCGCTAACGGATCAACTTCTATAACGTGGGGGCATGTAAAAAGGGTATGCCCACCAAATAATTTCAGCACCATAACTATCGCATAAATCACAATGTCCTAGGAACAATGAAGGTTATGCATATGATTGAATATAGGACTTCTGCTATAGATTATTATATCCTTTCTTCACCTGAGAAGTAAATCATGATGTCCTTACACAAAGGAAGGTTATATACATGCTCTAATAAGTGATGTGCTATAGATTATTATATCCTTTCTTCACCTGAGAAGTAAATCATGATGTCCTTACACAAAGGAAGGTTATATACATGCTCTAATAAGTGATGTCTTCTGTAGATTCTTACATCCTTACAACTAGACCTCAAATGCAAAGACGTGAAACGAATAATGTATAAAAAGGGCTATAAATGGAAATAATGATATATTTGTAATTAAAGTGCACTTCTAAGGGTTTTCATACAGGATAGAAATTACTTTTTAGGGTTAAGAGAATCCTTGCGCCAAAGGCCTTTTGGTCAAGCAGTAAAGGCGTCGTCCTCCCTCTTTGAGATTGAGGGTTCAAGTCTCGCAAGAGACATATGTGGTTTCAGGAGTAGTTTAGGAGTAGGAGTAATGATAGATTTGCCGTTCCAAAAAAAAAGAGAAAGAACCTTTACGTTTCTTACTTCCTCAGTTTGATGCACATTCACAGGTTAGAAAGAGTGATGCTCTTGCATGGATTTCAAAGTTGTGAATTGAAGCTTCAAGCTCTCCTTTAAGAGAGAATCAACATTGATATTTTTTCCATATTTGTAACTCTTCAATCATTTTCTTTAAAGGTTGATTCTACTATCTTTCATTTTCACATGATGTTGGAAGAATACAAAAATGGTAAATGGTACCATCTAAAAGACCCACACCGAACTCGCTCCAAGGTTTATCATACAAAGGATAAATTACGAAACATTAACAATATTTTAAGAATGATATAATTTAAATCCTAGATTTTTTATTGAATTTCACACCTTAACATACTTCCATAGTAAAAACAATGTTGGAAGAATATTTACCACTTAAAAATTTGATCATGCATTTAAAAAAGTTTAATGTTCATTTATTTAACAATGTTTATATAATTTTCCAGTTCATTTAAGAAAATTATTTTTAAATAACTCCATTTCATTCTAGAACCAGTATATGCAATATTGGAACGACGAATTGATTGCTTCAAGATGCGATACCAGTTAAAAGCTTATTTATATAAGGATGTTTTATTATTTTTTGATCAATATAAGGAATCTATTTTCTATTAGTATATTCAACTAAAATGAATTATTAAATATTGAACAATTTGTAATAAAATATTAATCTCCTCGTCGTAAAACGAACTTGATTGCATACGTCACATAAAAAGCTATTTTATTACATCGATTAATAAAAATATAAAATATCAATGTATAAATAAATATTTAAAACTAAAAAAAAAATTAGTTTATTTCAACTAATGCCCAACAAATATGGCAAAAAAAATCTTTGGCTTAACATAAACCAAACACTCTTACTTCCTACATTACTTGTAAAGTGAGACATACACCTTTGCATATCCAATATCTTGGAAGCAATTCATGTGCATTTCTATCAAATCTTTTTAATTCCCCACATGTCTCTCGAAAGTGCTCACTTTAAAGGGATTAGTTTGAGATTGATTATTATGATTTTAAGAAAAATAGATAAAATTAAAGATGTGTGATTAACATTGACGATAGTTAAGTAATTGTTTATTTTATACTAGCATAATAAAATTCGTTTATAACTTATAACATATTTATCTAAAAATAATTATATTGGTTATAAAACTAAACATTATGTAAAGGGATGTAAGGTGATGGAGAAAGATGTAAAAAGGAAGAAAGTGAAAGTGAAAAAAACCTTATCATGTCATCTTATACTAATCCTCTCCTTTTGTATCTCAAAGGATATACTTCTTCTTTTTCGTCTTCATTAAACTTTTTTATCTTAATATTTAAGTATTAAATTCATTATTCTTTTATAAAATTTCTTATGAAAGGTTAAGCATGTTACATAATAACATATATAACCAAAGTCAATTTTCTTCTTTAATTTTTAGTGTTTTAGATTAAGGTGTTAATTTTCAGATTTTCAAGTCATAATTGCTGATTTATTTTGTTTTTAAACGGCAATTTAACATACTCCTACTCTTAAACTACACTTTAACATCACTTATGTCTCATACGAGACTTAAACCGTCGACATCAAATAAGGAGGGCAACACCTGATAATGCTGGACTACAAGCCTTTTGGCTGCTGATCTAGTGCTGACACGTTAGATGTAATATATATAAAAATATAAAATATCAACATACATAGTGTAAAAGTATGGATCCTGAGATATTATGGAGTAAAGCCGTAAAGAGGATATGGCGTAACTGCAAAACTTTTTACAAAAAGACATTAAATCTTGTGGTAGAGTTTTTTTTGTTAAACAATTTGCACATAATTGATACCAAATTGACCAATTATTAAATATTAAATATGAAAAAGACTTGACAGTGTTTTATCTTTAAAAATAAAAAAGTAAAACAATTGGGAACATGTCTAATCATAAAAAGATTTGTTAAAGTATATATATATATATATATATATATATATATATATATATATATATATATATATATATATATATATATATATATATATATATATATATATATATATATATATATATATAGTGATGGGTTCAATGCAGAACCAAATTAAATCATCTAACTGCAGAACCATGCTCCTAGCCGTAAGATTAAAATATAAGTAAAAGGGTATGATCGTCAACAAACGTAAACTGTTATGTTCAGCAATGAACATATGTTCATATCAATGAACAATGTTCATCAATGAACACATCAGAATACGTACGATTGTGAGAGACGATCCCGACTTTGAATCCGAGAGAACCATTTCAAAAATCGATTATACGTACATACAATTCACGAAATCAAACAAAAAACAACCTATCATGATCGATTGGAAGGCATCGATTGTTGGTTCTCGATACACTGGAGAAATTGAAAACATATGTTCATCAATGAACATAAACATGTTATCTGATTCGGAAAATCGGAGATTCGATTCGTTTCAATTTTGATTTCATTATGTTTTGATTTTGTTAAATTGTTGGTTTAATTAACGATTTATATAGGTGGATTTGGATAGTATTTGTTGGGATTAAACAAGAAGACATACGAGCAAGCTAGAATCGATACACTGGAGAAATTGAAAACACATGTTCACCAATGAACATATGTTCATCAATGAACAATGTTCATCAATGAACACATCACAACACCTTCAGCGGCGAAGATGGCGTCTGTTTTACTTTTTCCGATTCAAACTCATCTGATTTCAGTTCATCACCACCACTTTTCTAATTTGCACCCAGCGGAGGCAATCAACGCATCGTATGGCCATTATCCATTTATTCATCTTTTTCTGTTCAGTTTCATACCTTCGATTTGGTTCATCCGATTGTAACCCAATTCCATCCATCTTCTCCGATTTAGTTTCTTCTTGGATCGGGACATCCAAACTGAGCGAAGGCATCCATAGAAGGTAACAGCCATTCACCGATTCTCCACATCGACGACTTCCCTTCGGAATCACCAAATTTTCGTTCTCACAGATCCGACATCGTCTTTTTCGATTTATCATTATCATTCGTCATTATCAAATATTGAAATCAGATGTGGCCTTCATCATTATCCTTTTTTGTTTAATTCCTTCATCAATTAATTCAGTGACGTCGTTCAAACAGTTCGATGGTGTAAAGTTGGAACGAAGAATAAGAGATGGATGGGAACAAAGGGTGAAATCGATGGTGATGATGATGATCGATTGGTGATCCATTGGGTTAAAAACCCAATATACCCTTACCTAGGAATAATCTCATGTACAAGGTGTATAATTTTATGGTGCATCATTTTTAATCTAAGACGTTGATGTAATGATCCAAGAGTTTTAAGGATGGTTCTGCAGTTAGGCAATATATTTTTGGTTCTGCATTGAACCTTCCTATATATATATATATATATATATATATATATATATATATATATATATATATATATATATATATATATATATATATATATATATATATATATATATATATATATATATATATATATATATATATATATATATATATATATATATATATATATATATATATATGAATGAGAAAAGTGAGTATGTGACTGTTATACAATTAAGCTTAGGTGTAGAATCATCAAAATTTGTTAGTTTTCATATGAAAACTTGCGTTTTTATTTTATTGAATATACGTAATCCATGTGATTGATTATAAAAATATGAAAAAGTATGCTATGAGTCATACAATATAGTGATTAAAAGTATTACACCTGCATGTGTCGGTGACATAAAAGTTGGTGGTAAGAAGAAGCATCACTAAAATAGTACGTAAACAAGTGAAATTGAATGAAACAACAAATTGTGTACAACGATTTAGAAGAAATTAAGTTGATTGGACTTTTATTTTTGTTAAAAATGAGTTGTTTGAGTGGTTCTACACCTAAGCTTAGGTATATACCACCCTCATATTCACTATCCCCTATAACTTCATTGACATTGGCATTTTTTTTACACTAACATTTTATGGATTTAAGCAAAATTAGAAATCATGGTGACAAAGATTTAGAATATATATTTTATGAACAGATCAATTGTGTATAACGCCTGTGACATAAGTATGCCTTTTCATAAAAATCACACCTAATTAAAAGAAGAGAAAACATGTGAATAAGGGTTGCGAAAAAAATTGTGAATTGGGGTTTTATAGACTAATGCTATATTATCTTTATTATATTTAAAATATTTATTACGACCATATGATATTTGGAGCTTACAAAATTTATATTATTCAAAGCTTCAAAACATGTAACATAATATAAAGAAAAGTAACACAACGGGTCCATAGCTCAGTGGTAGAGCAATTGACTGCAGATCAATAGGTCACCGGTTCGAACCCGGTTGGGCCCTTTCAGATTTTTTGGATGAAAATGCTTGTTAAGGGTTTTTTATAGAGATTTTTATTTTGTCAAATCTGTAATTGAACAATATAAGGACTTTAACTAAACAATAATATACTTGGGTACTTAAAATATTCGGTTTTCGATGATCAAATCCTTTATTTAATTAAAAATAAAAGTCATAAAATATTAATCGAGAAAAATCGTTTTCTTGAATAAAAGTTAACAAAACATATATTATTTTTATCCTGCAATTGATGGGATAATTTAGTGGCCATTCAGCACAACAAAAAGCTACATCATCGACACAATATTTCTTTCACATCCATCATCTTCTAGGATATTTCGATATTGAAATGTTTAGTCAAATATGACCGAAATAAAGTACATAATATCTTGTTGGTATGAAGTTAAGACAACGATTGATTCTTGATGTCATATATTTGGGGGGATAAAGTTAACATAATATCTTTCTAAACATTTTTAGAAAAAAATATTTAATAATATTTTAAATATATGTAGTCTACCTTTAATTTTTTGAACCTTGTATAATTTTTGTCTTTTCAAGGATATGATATCACACGTCAGAAAGGTAAATGAAATACAATGTATATTTGGATGGTATGCGTCTCATATATTCCAAACACAAAGCTAAGATTTTCAACAAACCTATAAAATATATTTTTTGCAAGTTGCCATTCATGTTTTTTTTTTTTTCAGGGACGACAGAAACTATAGTAAAAACTTAGCAAGACTTTAGAGACAACACAACATTATAAAGATGAAATAGTAGTAAAATGAATCGACCAACCGAATTGAATTTACACTCGTTCCTTTTATTGTAAATCCAAAATTAAGATTGAGACACAATCTTGTCACAAATATCACCCAACCATATATCTTTCCAAATTTCTGCATTGACCATTTCTAGACTTTAAAGAGCAAAACGAATTTAGATTCAAACCTATTTTGAAGTTGCAATGAAACATATAAAATGTTCGGCCACAAGCCATTAAAAGAGGCCAATAGTCGAAGAATGCCCAAAATGACTATCATCACCTAAATAACTTCGATAACTCAAACTCACAAAGCCAATCATCTTCAAGATACCTCCGATTTTATGGGGGATTTTCCCTGGTGATTTGGTGATTGGGGGATAGGCTCTTGCGCCATAGGTAATTGTCAACCACCCTGTGTTGCGAAGCTAAGTACCCTCAGGTGGTTATATATTTGTTCACCGGTTCCAAAAAAAGTTAAATAAAAATTAACCCATCTACTGCAAGACCCCGATCTTTTTTATAGATACCAATTTTTTCCAACTTACCCACGATAAATTTTTTTCCTCATATATCTCTACCCCAAAAGAAACGAATCCAAGGTAAATAAATGGTAAAGATCGCGGTCGTTGACCCGAACAAAAATAACCTTAATTCCACTATTCTGTTGAGTGGTAAGCAAGGGTCAGATCACGAGGAGCTTTTGGTCAACAATTTAGTTCTTATCCGACTTAAAGATTTGACATTGATGATGTCCAGAAATAACAATAATAATACGTCTATGAGAATAATAATAAAGTAATTAATTTTAAAGACTAATTGAATTCAATATATAAAAATGTGATCACTTCTACTTTAAGTTTTAATTCCAAAATAATGTATTTTAATGGGTGTTACTACTTTTCCGTTTGTTTGGGCCACATAGACATAGTCGTACCAATTATAGTCTAATTCTGTAATCAAACTAGGTGTATCAACTTCCTTCATCTTACACACCGTTTTGGATGATTTGGCACGGTGGAGAAGACCACACTAGAGTCGTCTTACACTTAGGACAATTAACTGATGTATAAATAAAGTAAGTGCAACGGATCATATGATTTAAAACATAAAAATCCACAATCAATATTTAACGAATCTAAAATGTTCAAACTTAATATAAAGCAATAAAAAAAATGAAAACCTACTCTCGGTTGCGATCATGGAAGGATTTAGCCGTTCATGGTGGAATTAAGTTTGTATTCTTGAACATTCTTGAATTCTTGATCTTCAAATGATAATTGCTTCAATACTTGACAAATGTTGGCTTGGAACTTGTGTTGGGTGAGATATGAGAAGATGGAAATCTTAGAGACTTCAACAAAGGTCAAAGTCTCCAAAAATGGAAGACTTTGAGTGTGATGAAGTATAAAGGAATTTTGAGGGATAATAAAAAGTGTCATCAAATGGTAAGTACAATAAAAGCTCAAGAAATATTAAGCTTTTAGGTTGGATCAATAAATCTAATAGAAAATAATTAAAAAAATGAATTTGTTGAAAGAATTGGTTGGAAAATATAGGAATTGGGTTTAAAAACAGAAAATATTGAAATTTTTTCGTGTCTTTAAAGGCCGGAAATGAGAAATGGATTAAGCATATTGAAACGCCATCGTTTCAAGGACGGAGTTCAAAATTTCGCGGGTTTGAAACTCGGGTCGGAGCCGGTTGGGGTACTGGGAGGAGCAAGAGAGCATGTGAGAGGAGTTGGAGGGGGACGTGGGTGGTCGGAGGCGAATACAGATCCGCCTAGCGGATCCAGTGTTGGAGTACGCTGGCAGATGGTGGGCTTCGCTTGTGGACTGGGCTTTCCTTTGGGCTGGAGTTGTTGGGCTACTGGTCTGGTTCCTTTAACATTTTTATTCATATATATATATATATATATATATATATATATATATATATATATATATATATATATATATATATATATATATATATATATATATATATATATATATATATATATATATATATATATATATATATATATATATATATATATCTTTTACATCCTAATTAAATTTATTTATTTATTAAAATCAATTATTTAGGAAATAATTAAAATAATTATTTGTTAATAACTGATTTTAAAACCGATCTTTTTGTCTAAAATTATTTTTGTTTTTGTGAACGTTTTTCGAATTCTTCGTCTTTTGATCCCGCTTTTCATATCGAACTTATTTTTACAACTTTTTGTATCATTTTCACCATTTTAACACTGCGCATTTATTTCAAATAGCCGTCAAAGTAGCAACACTCATAACTAAAATCGATTATTTTGTAATGAAATATAGGCTAATAAACGTGATACAAATTCGACCGATCAAAACTCCGTAACTTATCTCTTTCTCGTCCCGATAAAGACTCAAATGTAATACATTAGCATCCTAGGGCACCATTAGTCAATTTATCATGTATACTGGAAACTTCATTGACATTTTGAAAACTAAAGATATAAATTAGAAACTTGAGTTCACATGAAAAAAAAAATAACGAAACATGTCAAATATATGAATAATACCAACCGATACTAGTTGAACAAGATATAACAACTAAATAAGGCAATGCACTAGGCTGAACTCGTGTTTCTCTTTTAAAATGGGGCTGTGTTTACACTCAAGACCGATCCAAAGACATCACTTTACCATATGCTTGATCCACATCTACCGAGTGACTACTTAAATACCAATCACAAGGTCTTCAAGGGTTGTAATGTTGGCTACGGGTAATGTATGGATGTTTTTGGGTTGATGACTAGAGTCTTTTAGACTTTAAAAAGAAAGAGCGAAAATAAATTTTACAAATGAAAAATATGAACATGAAACAAGATTATTACATAACAACTATGACATTTTTTTCTTCTTCTTTTTTATATCTTTTAATGGTACATTAATAGGGTAAGCCTTCGGAAATTTTGGCGGTTCATGAATTTTTGTAATTTTCACCAAGTATCGCCTTTTGCTATGTTATTCGTCGATGGTTGAACCAATTTGTTTGTGGTCTCCTTTTATTTTTATATATAGTTTTGTTTTTTCTTTTGCTTAAAGATTACAAATTGATAAAAAAAAATTTGGTAAAAATTTGCTCATGTAAAGTCTTAAGACGGGGGTTGAAAAGTGTTTGGGAATGGCTTTATTAGTTTAAGAAACAAAAAGATAAGGTTCAAAGTGTTTAACAAATATATATACATGTAAATGGGTAGGCTTAAGGCTTAATTGGCTGAAAATAAAATAAGAAATGAAATGTCTTGATCATGTTGGTATTAGTTTCCTTAAAATAGAGATAAAGCAAGTTCTAGAAAGCTAATCAACCTTCGATAATACAAACGAGACTTCACATAATGTGTTAGTCTAGTGAGGGTCACTTTTTCATAGTTTTAAAACATCCTAATGTTGTCTCTATATCTAGACAAGTAATACTATTTGGTGCTCAAAATTTATATTTTAAATGTTTTACGCCATAATTTTTTTTGCATTCATAAAGTTCCTAAAGTAATCTAAAATTCCAATATACAAGGAAGGCCATGTAAGCATGAAAAATTGTTAAAAGCATACTACACATACTAACACATATACATTTGTATCACTTCTTTTGGGAACTAGTTCCAACATTTTTTAAAAAAATAAAGTTTTTCAATCAGTACTTCAGATTCAATATATCTAATTACATTTGCGGCTAAAAACATGCGATGCACACAAAAACTCTTTTTGTTTTTTAATATTTGTTTTTGTAAGTGAAAATAAAGAGACGAATTCACCTGATAGTTCCATGTAATTAAAGGAGGTAAAAATAGGAGAACAATGTTGGATTTTTCTTGTTAGGCTCAAAAAATGAAAATGTGTTCATTTCTTCTATTTTGCTTTAGTTTGCTGAATTTTCTCCTTCAACTACACCCTCCCCAACTTTAAGATTTGCATCTTCCTCGATGTGAAAAAATAAATCCTAAAGCAAAAACAACAAACCGCAAACACACTAATTAAATCAAATAAAATATAACAACCATCAATTTTGATGAGGTTCGCGATTACACATGGCACGTGCAACAAGCCTTTTAAACACCTGGGTTATTCTTAGTGGACGAGTGAAGTCTCTTGAGGGTTTATAGTGAGTATACCCACAAAGTTCACGGGTTATCTCCGTAGCAGCGTTAAGTTTAACGTCATTAGCCAGACGTGTCACTTGGAGCGATGACTAAGTTTTATAAGTTGATTGATCTTGTATGAAGTCAACCCGGTCAATTTAAACCTCATTTTGTGTGGCTGATGTAATGTAAGGCTTTAGTCGATGCGCGTTTACCTTGAATGGCTCACCACCTTTGAATCTTTTATCGTAAATGCTCTGTGAAACGTTATGTCAATAACTACATATGGTCCCGACCATTTGCTTTTTGATTTACCAGGAAAATGCTTTAAGTGTGAGTTGTATAACCATACTTTTTGTCCTTTTTCGAAATTCTTGATATTTATTTTTGCATCATGAAATGTTTTCATCTTGGACTTGTAAATGATCACATTATTGTGAGCTTCATCCCCTAGTTTTTCCAGCTCATTTGAGTGCAATCTCCGTTCTTTAGTCGTATGATCATAATCCATGTTTACTTATTTAATGGCCCATAATGCTCGATGTGCCAATTTGACCGGTAAATGAAAACTTTTCCATAAATAAGTTGGTAATGGTTTGTTCCAATCGGTGTTTTAAAAGCAGTCTGATATGCCCAAAGTGCATCATCTAATCGGAGTGACCAATCTTTATGATCAGCCCTAACAGGTTTTTGTAAAATTTCTCATATTTGTCATTGGAAACTTCCACTTGACCACTTATTTGTGGATGATAAGGTGTGGGAATTCTATGATGCACACCATAGAATTCCTCTTGGTTGGTTTTGGCTCTTATGGTCACTTTGGAAGGCATTATTGAAGAGATTATGATACTAGAGGATGCATGGTATTGCTAGGAGGCTTTCTTCACGTGGAAATAAGTTAAAGCTTCTTGTTTCTGGACCATTGTGAGTAAAGTTCTCACATTTTTAGTTTTAAGGTTATTCTTGTGTTTTGTGTGGGATTTTATGGATTGAAATGAAGTGATGGTTCGTTTTTGGTGTTGTCCATGATTGGAAAGGATAAAGTCTGGAACTTTATGCCTGTAAGTCCTGATTTAGAACCATTAAGTTGGTTTAGAGAGTAAGTCAAACTCTCTTTGGTGGTTTTGTTAAGTTTTGGACCATTTTGGACTTTGATCTTGTTCTTGATCTTATATGGTCATGTTTAGATGGTAAAGTTAGGATTTTTATAGACCTAGGGACTGTTGGAAGGTCCCTGGAAGAATTGAGACCTTGGATGAATGTATTAAGAGCATAATGGATTTTTGAGGTTGTTCATAGTTAACGATGGTAACTAGGGAAGTTAGCGGCACTGACTGCATGTTAATAGTTGACTTTGACTTTGACCTTTGACCGTTGACTTTTTGACCAATTTGACTTTTGGTCAAACTTGAGAGTTCGGGGTACATGTCTTAGAGGTTTACCCTGTTTGGGGTTTAGAAAGTTCTAAGCGGAGTTTATTCTTATTAGGAGGTTCGTGTTGTCGGAGTCTGAAGACGCGCGTGTGGAGTGCTGTTTGGCCTTGTGAATCAGGTGAGTTTTGTCACTATACTATGGGTGATGTTACATGTGTTGTAGCTTTATTTCAAGATGTGCAGTGTTGTATGCTAAGGTGTTCGTGCCCTATCTATGTGATTATGTGACTGAGTAGGGACCCGCTGGGTCCATCTGAATGCTTAGGCTCTATGATTTGTAAGTATGTTTAGTATCCATACTATCATAGGAGGGGGATGGCATGCGATGGCGGACCAGGGCAAGCCTGAGAGCCGGACGGATCGACCCAAGCCCGCGAGTCCACGCATTGAGCCGGCAACGGGCGGAACGGGGCAAGCCTGTGAGTCTTAGTCGGGGCAAATCAAGGCAATCCCGTGAGTCAGGTTGTTTGAGGCAAGCCCGAAGACCTTTTGTGATGGTGTGTTATGTGATGAATCGTGTGCTATTTTGGGGAACTTACTAAGCTTTGTGCTTACCCTTTCGCCCTAACTGTTTTTCAGGTATTTGCTGTCTTAAGCTGTGACAATTGTAAATTTTGGTCAACAAAAGTCAACTGTCCATAATATTACGATGTATTATTAAATATTATAAGACTACGTACGCTAAATTCAAAACAATTATCGAGTAAACGTCCAAATACGGATAGTAAACAACTGTAGCGTAAAAATTCGATAATCGTACAATTATTATTTTGAGAATAATAATATTCATAAAACGATCTACTCGTAAATACGAACCTGTGGATATATAGAACGTCGAAAACGGAGTTCGTATGGGAAAGTTACAACGATTAAACCGCTGTGAACGGATAAATGTACACAGGGTTTGGACTCAAAATACAAATGAGGTGCCTTAAACATCAGATATGGAATAACAAATCATATATTATGGAACGAAATTCCATCTAGTATTTAATTTTAAAGCCAAACACAATTTTCGGTAAAATGTCGAAAATCGCGTAAACTGAAGAATACTGCGCTTAAACGCGTATTTCAACATCTAACGAATTTATAAAAACTCATAAAAACCACTAAAACTCATAAAAATTCACTAAAACGTCTTACGGTTTTATAAAAACCACTTATTTTATAAAAGAATGACATTATTTATAAAACAACCCACCCTACACTCCCCCCCCCCCATACCCATCGGCTGAAACCAAGCCCTCACAATACCCCAACACAATCTAGATGTTACTATTCATGATCTTAGGTTTTGACTCTAGAATTGATTTTCTTATTAAACAAATATAAAACATAATCTTGGAAATCATATATATATATATATATATATATATATATATATATATATATATATATATATATATATATATATATATATATATATATATATATATATATATATATATATATATATATATATATATATATATATATATATATACTACCAACATACACAAGATCACACCAAAAATCTCTCCAATCACCTCTTCTCTCTCTCATTCTCGGCCCATACTTCCACCACTCACCACCCTTCAAACACCCACCACCACCTTGCACCACCGCCGGCCACCACCTTCCACCACCACCGTTCTTCGTTTTCAAGTGTTTTTCAAATCTCTTTGGTAAGATAACTTCCTCTAGTGATTTTAAACATTTCTACACAACTTTTATTCCATTTACACACACTAACATTTACGTAAAACCATTGGGTAATAGCTTTGTCCAAGGGTTATTCGAGCTCCGAAGCCTAGATCCTTGCAGTCTACCGTAAATCGCGCAAGAACTATCTTGTTTCTAAGTAAAACACGCATCAAGGGTGAGTTCATACCCCTCATTTTCATCTTTTCTAAACTTTTAGGGGGAGAATACAAGTTTATATCTTAAAAATGATGATTTACACAAGCTTATATGTGTTTATATACTATAAATAATGATTTACACAAGTTTATAAAACTAGTAGTTGTGTAAAAACGATTTTGACATAAAATATGGTTAGATCTATGTATTATGAACATTATGATGTATTATGTTTGTGTAAAAGTTACAAAACTTTAAATTTATTGTGTAAAAATGCTAGATCTTTAATATAAACGTCATAAAAACGAAAACTAGTAAAAACTATGTTTTTGTTACCGGAAATACGATTTTTCTAGTGATTTATAAAGAGAACGTCAACTTGACGTAATAACGACTATTTAGAGTCATAACGTCATAATAAACTTGGGAAATGATATTTTTACAAGGAAGTTGGTATTTTAAACAAAAATGACCATATTCAAAATAATGTGTATGAAAAATGACCATTTGGAAGAATTACCTTCATTTTGACAAAATGACAAGATCTAAAATGTTGTCATCACTTATGTAAGATGACTAAAACAAATTTCTTGCCAATGACATGTTGATAAACTTTAAATCTATCTTATTAGTATATTTAGTGTCTTAGATGTAAGAAATTATACTTTTCAACTCATTGACATCTTTTAGGCTTAAATACGATAACACAACGAAAACATTTATATAAATTATAATGGGTATAATTTATTGAATGAATGACAAAGATACGACAGAAATACTAAAGATAATTATATCGATATATAATTATTACATACTATAATTATCATGGACAATTCGATAATTACAAACGTAAATGAGTTTTCAGTATATTTACATACTATAATTATCATGGACATTTTGTTAATTACGAATACAAAGGAGTTTTCACTACATTTACAAGCAATGTTTTACACTATAATTATCATGAGTATATCTTGATAATTACAAATACAAAAGGGTTTTCATTTCAGTACGAACTAGGATAAAACATCACGTTGGGTGGTTATGTGAGACATTTCTTCATAGTACTGAAAGATGTACGCATTAAGTCCTGGATTATAACCTTAATCATTCAGGAGCGAGATAGTTGTGTATAGATCTATACGGGACTGACAATCCCGCACCTAAGCTGCTAGCTACAGCTAGACCGACAGGACTGGGGTGACAAATGTCTTAACATTGCGACGCCTGAAGAACGTCGTGGCAGGCCTACATACAGTCATAGCAAGGTTATAATAACTCACATGAACGAAAAAGAATATCCTTAGTTTGGGGAAAACATCTTCAAATAGTTTTATATAAATATAAAACTACATGTTGTTCTACATAAAATATAATTATGGTTTTTACTTATACATACGGGTTTTATGGGATTAAAACCATATTTTATCAAGATACAAATATAAGTACGGTTTTACTTATACATACGAGTTTTATGGTATTAAAACTACATTCTAACAAGTTACAAATATAAGTATGGTTTTACTTATACACACCGGTTTTATGGAAATTAAAACTACATTTCATTAAGATATGAACATAAGTACGATTTACATATACAAACGAGTTTTATGGTATTAAAACTACATTCTAACAATTACAAATATAAGTATGGTTTTACTTATACATACAAGTTTTATGGAAATTAAAACTACATTTTATCAAGATATAAATAAAAGTACGATTTTACCTACGTAAAGGTTTTACGGAATCAGATCTACAATTAATCTACGAATAAACATGTATTTACATGGTTTTGTACAAGAATAAGACTATGCAATACTATTTTCAAGTATAGAAACACGTATACATTTTCGGTCTTTGGGTTTTAAGACTACGACTCACTTATAAGAAAATATTGGATTTTCTGTTTTCAAACACTATCTCTTTACAAGGAAAAAAAGGACTATGGATTTTCTGATATAAAAATCTTATGAACTCACCAACGTAATGTTGACACTCTTTCAAATTACTTGTATTCTCAGGTAACAATTAGTCAGGTCCGACTAACCTTTTGGAATGGGACGCGAAGACGTCTCTTTTACTTATTTCATTATCATACTGTAATTGGGTTGAAACAATATCGTTTGAACAATGTAACTTTCCAATTATAATGTATGATGGTTGTTATCTACTTATGCTTCAATGTATGCAATGGTTGTGATGCTATGTCCCGTTCCACCCTCAGACGATTCCGCCATCGTGGTTTGGGGGTGTGACATGAGCTCGGAGCACGGTGTGACTGTACAACATCTAAAGTTTTGGTATCTAAGTCTTTCGCTGGATAATGTTTATAAATGTTTTGATAAGTACGAGTTGTATGCTTTAACTTTAAAGTTTTAATTAAATGGCTTTTATTTTATAAACCGTTTTATGTACTTGACCTGTTTAAAAACAACAAAAATTTTATACTGGGTTTTGGGGCGTCACATATTGTTTCAGTAATGAAATTTAAACAAGCAAGACCGATGACTTCAAATTTCTAAGATCAAGAACAGCCAAACTAACTCTCGACAGTAAGCACTCGAACAAATGAAATCATTGCAGCAAGAGATACAAGAAGAACAAACAAGCAAAGATCAACACAAAGAAATTTAAGTGGTTCACTCGTTCTTGAGATCAAGCTACGTCCACTGGGAACTAGAGAGAAACTTATTATATAAATGATATACAAATTTACAAGTATAATATGCACTCAATCTCTTACACACACTCTCACTCATGGTTACACTGAGATATATATATATATATATATATATATATATATATATATATATATATATATATATATATATATATATATATATATATATATATATATATATATATATAAGTAGGTATAGAATCTAAGAGTAATGATGATAAATCTTCTAGCCTATTCTTTCTACACTAGGTCAGCTGATGTGACAAGTCAGTGGAACATATTGTGGCAGACCAACATCTGACAACAGTAGTCCTTGGAACTTGTGCCAAAAAGGACACTTTGTGTAATACCGTAATACTAATTAGTAGTGAGATTATGTTAAACTTAGTGTAATTAAGATAAATTAAGTTATAATATGAGTTAGGATATTAAAAACCCATTTGGGAGATGTTCGGACTTGAAAAATTCTAAAAAGGAGCTACATGGGTCGTGTATGGTCACATGGGTCGTGTAGAAAACTTTAAAAACCAAACAACAAACCTTTCAGAGTCACACGAGTCGTGTACCTCTACACGGGTCGTGTATGTAACGCCCGGTTTCTCATACGAAGTACACCCAAGATTTTTCAAACATTTATACATTAAAAATGGGTATACTTGCACTCAACCCAGGAAAAACAAGATGTTATCAAACATTAATTACACAAAAGGTCCTTACAATTTGACCAGGCATTACAAATAAACCTAATACAACTAAAGGACATGCTCTAAGTTGTTCATCTCTCTTTATCACATGCCTTCCCCTATCACTGCTACAGATACCTGCAAAACAACAAACAACTCAAGTGTAAGCTTATAAAGCTTAGTGAGTAACCTCAATTAACTTTCACAATCTTTCTCAATAACCATCCTCATCTTCCTCTCTTGCTATTCTCATTAGCAAGATCCATCTTCTCTTAATTCGGAAACCTGTAAACATATTAGCTTAACAAACACCAGCTAACTATTAGTATCATCAACTCAATTATAAGTATCACGACTGACACTACTCATAAACTCCATCACACACACACACTCGCACATACTCATTTCACAATCAGTTATACTCAATTATAACAATCCTCATGATTGTAGTAGTCAAGCTCAAAGACTCTTTAACTCACTCCCTCTAGCATATACTCTACTCTTATACTCAAATTTAAGTTGTAACTCGTCTCTTGTTATCCATAGATCACAGAACCACTCTAATTCCATGTTACCTCAATATCAACATAATACACACATATATGTATAGCACACATATATGAACAACATATATATATATATATATATATATATATATATATATATCAAGGTATAATTCTTACTCAAGTATTCAAAGGTACTCACCTGATATTGGCTTAGTATGTGGAATCCCAAGCTACGCGTACCGGGCTCCTGTCCACTAGATTTGGCTGTATCACAACAGCCTAATCAATACATGATACTAATACATCTCAAAAGATAAATCAATTCAAGGTGAAAAGGAACTATAACAATAGATAACAACAATATCCAGGTTATAGCTCTCAATTCCGCAAAACCTCACTCAATCAACTACAAAACGCAGTAGCTACTACACCCATGGCTAGGGCTTCAGATTATAACTATTAATATCAAGAACTACTCACTTCAACCATATAGTTACTAGTGATTTAGCAACCCAACCTGGAACTAACTCACCTCAAACCACACAACTCTTGAATTGAAGCTAGAACACGAAATTCATACCTTATAAACGCAAGATGACGATTCATACACCAAATCTTCAAGTTCTAACCTTCCAATTTGATCCCTAGCACTCCTGCACCTTTTCTAGGGTTTATGTTCGTGGTTTCAAAAGAAAATGCCTCAAAAACCCGTAATTCTCGAAACTTATAGGTTTTAAATCTGAGTCGGCACACGGGTCGTGTGTTTTAACACGCCCCGTGTCAGCATACTGCTTGTTTACTGCATTGGAAACACGACCCGTGTATGCTCCACACGACCCGTGTAAGTTTCTTTTGGCATTTTTCAAGCTCAAACTTCTCCCGAATAGGTTTCTAACCACCCAAACTCATATGAAAACTTAACTAATCTTAATCACACTAAGATTGGTACGTAATAAAGGCTTCAACGTCTTCTTACTCATCAAACAACTCAAAACTCAAAGGCAATCGTAAAAGATCGCCACACACCTACTCTAAGCTACTCATAGCTAGAACCATACCAACTATAAGGTAACAATTCTACTTACCTTAATAGGCATCTAAAAAAAAGAAATGGGTCTTACAAGTTCTCTCCTCCTTCAAAAGATTCCGTCCTCGGAATCTCTTAGAATAGGTATGGTCTATACAACCACCTCACTACCACAATCATGCACCACATATGGTAGCGATGTTTTCATCTCTTCATCTTATATGTCATGTACATACTGTCACATTCGTTTACTCATAATATGACTACGGAGCTCAAGCTCCTTCAATTCACATTACACTTAGAAATTCTCTCATTCAATTTCTCTTTCTGCAAAATCTCAACTCCCACCATCTTCTTCATAACATGATCTCTATAGCCATATTGGCTATCACCTTTGCCATGTGAATTCTCACTCTTCCGGGCACGACGTTCGCTATATTATTGTCGACACTAAGGCATCTCACCTCACTCCTCAAGTGATACTCTAACCACTGTTATCACTTACATACACTTATATCTATGGTTCATATCAAGCCACAGTCTCGGTGTACTATCCACTTTCTTTAAAATACTAATCCCAATTAACTATCTAGGATTTCAACTTCCATTTCAAATTTTCTTGAAATGGTTCACTCTAACTCAATAAGGACAACGGTCTCACCGATTCCAAGCTCATTCTCTCTCGATTTACTCCTCCAATCACAACACATCAGTTATTGATTTCTCCTATTTGCACATTCTCATTGATCAGGATAGGAGAAACACTCATACAACATAAAAGATAGAAAACATTCAAATGTCTTACTCGCATCATATGACTCATCAACCCAAAGATGACATCCAAAGTAATAAAATATTAGAAACTATCTCAAGTTTCACTCGTGCCTCCTCAAAATTTGGTATTTAACCCTCAACACTTTGGTTATACTAGACCCCTTTTTAGTTGTCTCTTCTCTACATCTGCACACTAATTCTCCAAAATCTCATCTATCTCTGCTTTCACTTCAGCACATATATTAGGTGTTCACCCAATATACTGTAAACAATCTCTCGCCAAAAATGGCTCCTCTTCATCTTAGTTTAACAACATATCTCATGTTGTTTCCTTTGATGGATTCACTCGCTACATCGTCTCTAATGTGGACTATTCACATCACACACTTACTCAATCGATAATCCTAGCGGACTCAGCAATTTATTATCAATTAAATTTTCAACACAACTGCATATATTTCTCCCGATACATCATCAGTAAGAATTTTTCTCTAGCCATTTCTCCGTCATTCTCATTTGAATCTCTAATTCATCAGAATGACACAAAATAGGTCATACATATGGCTCACCGTAATCTCTACACACGACTCAATATCATGACATCTAACACCGTAATCTCTACGGTGAGATCATATCTCATTATTCTAATAACTCATTAATCTCAAGAAAAGAACTCAAAATCATTATAATAAAATCTACTATTCATTATCTCATTCGAATAAATAGTATTTTCATCTCGACATTCACACATTTTTCTTATTGGCAGTAATTGGTTTGATTATTAAGGAACGAATCCTATTAATCACAACTACAATTACTCTTTTACTCTTTTCACTCATATTTTCTCATCATGTGGTTACACAACTCTATCTCGCTCGACATGCAAGATATCTCACACATTCGTAACACTATTACATGATAAACACACATACTCACAACAACACTTCTCAACAGTATTACTCATTGTATTATCTCACAATACCTCTATACTGTTACTCAGCCTCTGATTCGTCCTCTTCTCAACCCGTAGGTTTCAAGCCACACAAGCTTACCGCGACGTTCATATCTATCCGCACGCAAGGATAGTACATGTCTCATTACTCTGCATCATCATAAAACACATGCCTGTTTACACACAAGCACAACCACTATAGCACCACTCTGCCTCAACTCTTGGTACCTCGTACCATCCTTTGGTCTCATCATTCAACACTATCTCACGGTACCTCGGACCGTCCTCTGATCAGATCATGGTACCTCGTACCATTCTCCGATTTGAATCCATCTCCTCTTTGACTCTAGCGAGTCTCCGCTACGGTCTCGAGTCATATAGACTCACCGTCACTCCTCCTTTTGTTTGAGTCATAACAATTTTCATTACTCTAACCACAAGGTACTTGTTATGTGCTCTCACAAAAATATGTGATCTTAACCTCAACTACTCAATACGTGGCCTCACAGAATATGTGGTCTCCACCACGTTTATTCGCTATGTGGTCCTACAATATATGTAGTCTCAACCACCTTTATTAAATATGTGACCCCACCAAATATGTGGTCTCAATCACGTTTACTCAATATGTGACCCCACCAAATATGTGGTCTCAATCACGTTTACTCAATATGTGACCCCACCAAATATGTGGTCTCAATCACGTTTACTCAATATGTGACCCCACCAAATATGTGGTCTCAATCACGTTTACTCAATATGTGACCCCACCAAATATGTGGTCTCGATCACGTTTACTCAATATGTGACTCCACCGAATATGTGGTCTCGATCACATTTACTCAATATGTGGCCCCACAACATATGTGGTCTCAACCACTTTTACTCGACAATTAACTCAATCCCTAGGCCAATAAGACCTATATGAACCACTCTAGGTTCTCTCAATTATAACCACAAGGTACTCTTTATGTAGTTACTCAAATGTCCTCTGACAACTCTGTCGCAAATATCTCATTATGTGACAACTCCAAACCACACAATTCAACTCTCAACATGTCAACTCATAATCAGTTATAGTGTGCAATGAACTACACACTCACCGTCTTTCTAAACTCATATTCTTTTGGCTATCTCAGCCATTCATTTTGATCAATCATAAGTACTAGTTATGTGGCCCCATAATACATGTGGTCTCAACCACAAATTACTCGTACATAGAAGTCTCATCACATCTGTGAAATAACAACACTATATATATACAATATCAAAATTTATATATATTTTTCACCATGTATATATATTCTTTATACACAATTCTTCATGGTTGCTAAGTACTCGTCAAGCAACCACTTTTAATCTCAGTTATACATAATCTCAAAGCACTCGTTATGTGATATGTAAATCTTACCTCAAATGGACATGAGATTCTCATCTCAATGCCAATTACTACACTTTATAACCACAATTTTCTAACACATGTAATTTCAATTGATCTTTTATGTGTCCAAACATTTCACACATATTCTACTACATGTATTATTAACAATTAAACATTTGCAACACGTTACAACTAACATGTTAAGTAAAATTACTTACATACCTCATAGCAACAAATCTTGTCTTCTCATTAGCTGAAACTCGCATACTTCGGATCTCAACTCTTGAGTGTACTCAGCTACACTCACATGTCTCAACTCTTAGCTCATGCTCAACTTATGCTCATACTCTTTCTCATTATCTGTTGAAATTTTGCCTCATCCGGAATCTCATCTCATCATTAGCTGGAATCTCGCAATCAGCTGCAATCTCATCTCAATTAGTATCTCATCTCGTATTCAGTTGACATCTCATTATCAACTAAAGTTCTTGTCTCCTCGTTAGCTGATATCTCATATCGGCTAAAGTCTCATCTCATCATCCACTATTGGTCCAACCAGCTCTGACCAATTCATCAAATCGTCCTCATCTGTCTCCATATCTATATTCACACACAGAATATAACAAATAATAATTATAATAGAAAAGTTATACTCAACTAATACACTCACATCTGTAGCAATATCTTTTCCAAGCATGTGATAGGGGCTCTCTCTCCACTCGGTTCAAGTCTAGGACTCTACACTCAAAGACCTAGTTCACTTAAACCATGCTCTGATACCAACTTGTAACGCCCGGTTTCTCATACGAAGTACACCCAAGATTTTTCAAACATTTATACATTAAAAATGGGTATACTTGCACTCAACCCAGGAAAAACAAGATGTTATCAAACATTAATTACACAAAAGGTCCTTACAATTTGACCAGGCATTACAAATAAACCTAATACAACTAAAGGACATGCTCTAAGTTGTTCATCTCTCTTTATCACATGCCTTCCCCTATCACTGCTACAGATACCTGCAAAACAACAAACAACTCAAGTGTAAGCTTATAAAGCTTAGTGAGTAACCTCAATTAACTTTCACAATCTTTCTCAATAACCATCCTCATCTTCCTCTCTTGCTATTCTCATTAGCAAGATCCATCTTCTCTTAATTCGGAAACCTGTAAACATATTAGCTTAACAAACACCAGCTAACTATTAGTATCATCAACTCAATTATAAGTATCACGACTGACACTACTCATAAACTCCATCACACACACACACTCGCACATACTCATTTCACAATCAGTTATACTCAATTATAACAATCCTCATGATTGTAGTAGTCAAGCTCAAAGACTCTTTAACTCACTCCCTCTAGCATATACTCTACTCTTATACTCAAATTTAAGTTGTAACTCGTCTCTTGTTATCCATAGATCACAGAACCACTCTAATTCCATGTTACCTCAATATCAACATAATACACACATATATGTATAGCACACATATATGAACAACATATATATATATATATATATATATATATATATATATATATATATATATATATATATATATATATATATATATATCAAGGTATAATTCTTACTCAAGTATTCAAAGGTACTCACCTGATATTGGCTTAGTATGTGGAATCCCAAGCTACGCGTACCGGGCTCCTGTCCACTAGATTTGGCTGTATCACAACAGCCTAATCAATACATGATACTAATACATCTCAAAAGATAAATCAATTCAAGGTGAAAAGGAACTATAACAATAGATAACAACAATATCCAGGTTATAGCTCTCAATTCCGCAAAACCTCACTCAATCAACTACAAAACGCAGTAGCTACTACACCCATGGCTAGGGCTTCAGATTATAACTATTAATATCAAGAACTACTCACTTCAACCATATAGTTACTAGTGATTTAGCAACCCAACCTGGAACTAACTCACCTCAAACCACACAACTCTTGAATTGAAGCTAGAACACGAAATTCATACCTTATAAACGCAAGATGACGATTCATACACCAAATCTTCAAGTTCTAACCTTCCAATTTGATCCCTAGCACTCCTGCACCTTTTCTAGGGTTTATGTTCGTGGTTTCAAAAGAAAATGCCTCAAAAACCCGTAATTCTCGAAACTTATAGGTTTTAAATCTGAGTCGGCACACGGGTCGTGTGTTTTAACACGCCCCGTGTCAGCATACTGCTTGTTTACTGCATTGGAAACACGACCCGTGTATGCTCCACACGACCCGTGTAAGTTTCTTTTGGCATTTTTCAAGCTCAAACTTCTCCCGAATAGGTTTCTAACCACCCAAACTCATATGAAAACTTAACTAATCTTAATCACACTAAGATTGGTACGTAATAAAGGCTTCAACGTCTTCTTACTCATCAAACAACTCAAAACTCAAAGGCAATCGTAAAAGATCGCCACACACCTACTCTAAGCTACTCATAGCTAGAACCATACCAACTATAAGGTAACAATTCTACTTACCTTAATAGGCATCTAAAAAAAAGAAATGGGTCTTACAGTGTACCTCTACACGGGTCGCGTAGAATTTGTTCAGAAAGTATGCAGTGGGTCGAAATGAGACTCACACGGGTCGTGTAAGGCTACAGGGTCGTGTGAGTGAGTACAAATTTCTTTCATTTGGGGGTAAAATCATTTCGTCCAAACTCTCTCTAAAACCCTAGAAACTTATTCCTAAACCTCTAATGTCGAAATTGAGACCTATAATTCAAGAATTGAAGCTAGGGTTCGATACTTTGCGGTTGAAAGGTGATTCCCTTTGTTTTTAGCTTCAATTTGATGATGGTATTCCTTGATTTGAGATGGTTTCAGGTGGTATTGATGAACTACCTGCAACTAGCATGAAATAGAGTAAGTTTACTTGGATTAGTGTGTATACGGGAGTTCTAATCTTAAACCTGAGCTAATAAAGTGTTCGTTCTTGCATTTCTATGGTTGAATGAGTCGAAATGGTAGAATTGGAAGCTACAACTAAGATAGTGTTATTATCTTTTGTTTGTAACTCTTTTCTATCTTTCAAAATTCTTGATTGATATGAGTTGAGTATGAATTGAGATTGCTTTTGTATATTGAGTATTGACTCGGGCTGTTATGTTACAGCCAAAGCTAGACAGGAGCACGGTACGCGAGGTTCAGGAGTTCCACAGATTGACCCGACATCAGGTGAGTAGTTACTTATTATATGAAATATGCCTTGTTGAGATGTTTATTGCAGATAAGAAGTATGCTATGTTTTGATTTGGTTGAGTATAACCAATTTTGAGTGTTTGGAATAAAGAGTTATAGTGTGTGTGACACACTAAGGACTGAGACAGTCCATTAAGATTAACTTAAACGAGATATTGGATGATATAATCCGATTAATCCTTAATTACTCACTGAGCTCTCGTAGCTCATAAATTGTTTGTTAATGTTGTTTGTGTTTAGGTTCTAGTAGTGGCGACCGCGGGAAACGTAACATGGATGGATAGCTAGACCTTGGACTTGGACTTGTTGTTTTGAAATATGTAGTTGACCCGGTTTTTGTATAACGGTTGTAAACACTTGATGTAAATAGTTTAGGACTTAAACTATGCTTTTGGTAACAACTTTGTATAACTTGTTTCTTAACTTGAGTTATACCTTTTTAATTATGTGTTGATTTGAGAAAAAGTAAGGTATAATTCATTTGTGAGGAACTGGGTGTTACACTTTGCTTCTAATGTAGCTAACCCTTTTATCAACATCTCAACTGTCCACATTTGGTTAATGGGGAGATTCTTCTTCAATGTTTGGACCGGAGAAAAGGCTGCTCCTCGATCCGGATAATGCCTTCGAACGATATTTAAAGGCACGAAGAGAAAATGGGGAACACCCCTGACTCATGATACCTGGTTTACAACTAATCGACCCTCGCATCGTCAACCGTAGCGAAACTCACATTCTCGGACAAAGATATCTTATCCGGCCGAAGCTCAACCTCTAACCGCATTGGCTCCTCCGCCTCGTTTTGGTTGCTTCGCACCGTTGATCTCCTTCGATTGTAGTGACTTCTGCGGTTCGGATTAGACTCCACATACTTAATAGCAATAACCAATGAGTGGAATGCTTATTTAACTGAAGGGGAAGAAGGCTAAGCAATGGAACCAATTGATATGAAGGACACTAAGTAGCGATTAAACAATGCAATAACTAATGAATGGAATGCTTATTTAACTGAGGTTGCAAGTAAAGATAAAAAATGGAATTCGGAGAGGGAAACCACAATCCCATCAAGCTAATTTAGCTGATCTTTCTAAACAGAAAAATATTCTTTCAAACACTCTAATTTAATGCACTCTGAACTACATAAATATCCGCCCCACCCCCCCCCCCCCCCTATGCCACAAACTACTTACGTCATCGCCCTCTTATTCTTGCGTGAGTACACTTTCCAAGGCTTGGGCTTAGTCGGTTCATTAGTCATAATGGGTTGTTGTCTATCAAAGAGGGATCCTTATACTATCCAGGAAATAAATAAATACATAATATTAACAGGTACACGTAGAGAGGATCAATACGAGATACCTAATAGGCGAATAGAGGGATAGAGATGGGAGAGCTCGTTATATATATATATATATATATATATATATATATATATATATATATATATATATATATATATATATATATATATATATATATATATATGTGTGTGTGTGTGTATATATATATATATATATATATATATATATATATATATATATATATATATATATATATATATATATATATATATATATATATATATATATATATATATATATATATATATAGGGGCGGACCCAGGATAAATGGACACGGGGGGCACTGACCCAGGAAAAATGGATACGAGGGGCAATGAGGAGCACATTTTTTTTAGACGGAGGACACCTATATATAAAAAAAAAAATTTACACTACGGGGTAAAATTTCAGGGGGCACGTGCCCACCCAGGCTCCTACATAGGTCCGCCCCTATATATATATATATATATATATATATATATATATATATATATATATATATATATATATATATATATATATATATATATATATATATATATATATATATATATATATTCTCTTATAATAAAAGAAAGCTAAAATGCCAAATGGCATTTTTTTAGAGTCTTAATTTGCCAGGTGTCGGTCTAATAAACTACACCACGTTGATTTCCTGCTAAAACACGCATGTAGACACATGCTATGTCCCGATTCATTCAATTTGTCTCAATTACTGCGCTATGGAGCGTGATAGCCTTCTTCCCGAATTATTCGCCATTGATTATGGAGTTCTATTTTTGAAATCGATATTCCTAACCAATATTCCGAATTTCTATCTAAACATCTCAATTGATCATACACTAATTGATACAATTTCCTATATAAATCGCATTTGAATTTTGTAACCCCAATCTCTTTACTTCTCCTGTTCTTCCCCAGCTTCTTCCGACGGTGAAGATGATCGACGTGAGAATCATCGTATAATTGTCTGTCTTGAAGATTGTTAACGAGGTGAATATCATCAATAACGATCTGATCTTGATTAAAAGGTTGGTGGTTTTGTTTGTGGTTCTGCACGGCAAGTGTTCGACAATATGCCAGCTGTTGGAAAACGATTTCAAGCTCGGCTTGTGAAGTTTCAATTTTACAATGGAGTTCCCGGATGATTCGGTAGCATCCACCTTAAGGATTGGTAGCGTATATTCTCAATAAAAGCTATAACTTCAGTTTTTTTTCTGATATTATGAAATGGTTCTTATTTGTAGGTTTTGTGTTTATTTGTTCTATAGGTTTATACTGATCTTGATTTTTTATTATATGTTTTTAGCGGCTGGGAGAATGACAATGGATTTATGGTATTGAATTGCGGTTGGAAGAATGGCGATGGAGTTTTGATATTAATGATTCAAGTTCTAAAGTAAGTAAACTTCATTATTATGGTAACTCAAGTTCGTGCTTACTGTAACTCCACCCTTTTAATCAATATTTATAGTTTGAAGTTTTTTATTGAATCAGGATATTTTTCAACTTCAAAAATTGATTGGATTTGAAGTTTATCAAGTAGGATTGAATAAACAAGCAGAAGATTATTCAAATTAGTACTTACTCTTGGTACTTTTTATCCCCTTTTCCTGTTAGGATTTCTTCTCTTGTATCTACGTATGTATGGAGGTGTATCTGTATGTGTATGTTTTTTGTATAATGTATGTGTATTTATATGTATCTATGTGTAAGTGTGTATTTGTATGTATTTGTGTCTATTTTTTTTGGATCTATATACACATAATGAGATATAAGAATCAGAGTATATGCAACATCATGTTTGAGTCTGTAAAATGTAAAAATCAGATTTGCGTATTTGATTTCATGATGAACGTTTACTACAAAGTCTAGCGTAGATAATGTAATATTTAAAAGGTGATTGATTCATGTTTGTATAGGAGCCAAGAGTGAACAATCAAAACTAGCTACATTAAGTGTGTAGCATTATCCTTGATAGATGTTGAATTTTATACATGGTAGCAATAGTATTTTTTTTACACGTTATCGAATTCCTGTTATGATTTTAAGGTACTGCTTTTAGCTATTTATAATTCATATATTTGCGTAAGGTAAATTTATGCATACACATTTCTGTTTCTCCACAAATGTTGGTTTTGCTAACCATCAAGTTTTGGCTTCTTTAGATTTCGATTATTGAGAACTCATTAGTCATTTGATTTTAAATGACAATAGTATTATGCATTGCTTTTCAGGGCTCCGTCACATTTATTTTAAGGGAAATTGTCCATATCTTATTAGTTTTTAAATTCGTTTTAGGTTTTATTGTTTAATAGGCAGGGGGTGTGACAGGTCTTTATTAAAAGAGTGTTAAAAAAGGATGTTAAAAATTATGAAATGGTGTTCATTTTTTTAAAAGTAGGTAAAAAAGGATGCTAAAAATTATGAAATGGTATGCTCACCAGCCCGGTCACCATTTGCAGTCGGTCCTTCGTTTGTAACAACCAACCCAGGTATAAAGCAAAAAAACCAAAAATACAAGCAATTTAGTCAACCCCCAAAGTACATTGAAAAAAGTGAGATTTTTCCGGTTTACAATGTTGTTTAAAATTATATTGTGTATAGAAGTGTATTACGTGGTCTTTATTGGTTGCTGATTTCTGGAAAACAATATATTTATACTTTGTTATTTGTTTTTGTTATTTTTATTTCTCAACCCGTGTAGTACACAGGTTAATAACCTAATATATATATATATATATATATATATATATATATATATATATATATATATATATATATATATATATATATATATATATATATATATATATATATATATATATTGTTTGGTATGATACGCACACTCACAAAGATAAAGATAAACACTCAAATTTGGAGCTCAAGTAAACTGTGTTTATTAATGGAGCTCAAAGGCTTCTTAAATAGACTAGAAAACAAATAGAAACGTTGGAAAGACTAACAGATTCCTAGTCTAAAGGAAAAGACTAGAAACATTCAAAAACAAAACAAACTCTTCCTGTAAACCAGGAACTTATTCGTGACATAGATAAACCCAACATTCCTTCTCCTAAACTAAAGGGTCTCATCTTTAGTTTATTGCAGGTGCTTCACACATACCCAGCATGCTTCTCAAACGTTCAAACTGCTCAAGCTTCAATGGTTTCGTCATTATGTCTCTACTTGGTCACGGGTGCTACAGTACCTTAACTCAATTACTCCATCACTGACCAAATCACGCAGGAAAAAATGCCTCACGTCTATGTGTTTGCTTCGATTGTGCATGACTGGATTTCTTGACAGCCTGATGGTGGACATGTTATCACATTTTATAACAGTACTTTCTTCTTGAGTTAAGCCAATGTGATCAAATATTCTTCTAAGCCACAACACTTCACATGCGCATGTAGTAGCAGCCACGAATTCAGCTTCTGTGGTAGAAAGTGTCACGATAGGTTGTAGCTTAGATGACCATGCAATAGCAGCTCCACTCCAGTAGCAAACATAGCCAGAAGTACTCCTACGATTATCATAATCTCCTGCATAATCACTATCGGAGTATGTTGCTAACTGTTCACTCTTTCCTCTGTTGTACGGAATTCCAAGATCTTTGGTACCTTGTATGTAACGAAGCACCCTTTTCATTGCAGCCATGTGTTGCTCAGTTGGTGCTTCCATATATCGACTCAAGTGTCCAGCAACGAGCATCAAATCTGGTCTTTTCACCGTCAGATACATAATACAGCCCACCATCTGCTTGTAAAGAGTTGCATTAACAAACCCACTTTGATCGTCTTTTACCAGCTTGCACCCAGGAACCATTGGGTTCTTCACGCCATTGCAATCTTCCATGCCAAACCTTTCAAGTATTTCACGAGCATATTTCTTCTGGCTTATGTGAATCCCGAGTCCACTTTGATTCACTTCCACTCCCAAGAAATATATCATTTCTCCCATGTCCGACATTTCGAATTCGGACTTCATCGAGGACTTGAACTCTTCAATTAAGCTCATCTTGGTTCCTGTTATAATTAGATCATCGACATAGATTGAAACAATCAAGAAATCACCTGTTTCGACGGTCTTTACAAACAACGTCGGCTCATACGGACATTTATTGAAGCCTTCTTTGGCAAAATAACTTTCAATTCGACCATACCAGGCCCTCGGGGCCTGTTTTAATCCGTACAATGCTTTCTTCAATCTGTAGACTTGCTTTTCTTTTCCTTTTATTTCATAGCCTTCTGGTTGTTCTACAAACACTACTTCCTCCAACTCGCCATACAAGAAGGCACTTTTCACGTCTAGTTGATGTAACTTCATATCATATTGAGCAGCAAATGCAAATATCGTTCTAATAGTATCCCACTTGGCTACCGGAGCAAAAACTTCAGAGTAGTCTATACCTTCCTTTTGCGCATACCCCTTTACTACAAGTCGAGCCTTGTGCTTGTCAATATTGCCATCCTTGTCTAGTTTCGTTTTGAAAACCCACTTTACTCCGATCGCCATTGCTCCTGCGGGTAGATCACAAAGCTCCCATGTATCGTTCCTTTCGATTGCCTCCATCTCCTGTTCCATTGCATGCTTCCAACATTCCGCTTGAGCTGCGTCATGGTAGCATAGGGGATCTGATAGGGAAGAGAACATTACCACGTTTACCTGATCTTCGTCACTTGTAATCTCTTCACCACTGATGTAATCGGACATCCAAGTCGGAGCTCGTCTTGTTCTCTTTTGTCTTTCAGCGGCTGTCACTACAGGAGAATGACTTTCTTCATTCGACGGACCACTTGTATCACCACTGATATCGCGTAAATTATACATATTTTCCGCACGATATCAGTGTGATTTTAGTTTAGTTTCATATATGTTATGAACTAAAAGATACCTAATATGCTTAAATATTCGTTTTGAAGCTAAAAAGACGCGTTTGGAGCGAATGAACGAATTACACAAACATTTGAGCTTAAAAAGAAGCAAAGTGAAAATCTGTCAGCCGCCTGGGCGCACCCCGCCCACATCTAGGCGCACTGCGCCCATGGAGAATCCAGAACTCGCTTTTCGTCCGACTTTTGAGTAAAATAATCAAGCGTGCGTTCTTCCAATGATTCAACCAACCTACCAAGCATGTGCAAGGGCGCACCCCGCCTACTTTTTGGGCGCACCGCGCCTCAGATCCGACATTAAAGCCGCAAACCCACGTGCTCCCTCGTGCGATAAAGTTGGCCGCGTGCAGAGATCCCCCTAGGCGCACCGCGCCCCCATGTAGGCGCACCGCGCCCAGCGCCTGCTCCCACTATAAATGCAAGCCCTTCAGCTCTTCTTTTGGACAACACCTACACCACCTTCAGACCAGATCACATCTCTGCACCTCCACACCACCAAACTCGGCCAAAAAGCTTGTAGAATCAAAGGGGAACCTATGGAATCGAGAGCTTGAAGAATGTTCGGCCGGGACTTCATTCGGTTTGCTTTATATATATATATTGCATTCTATTATGATTTCCTAAGCCGTATTCTTCAGATTATGTTATCTGTATTATTTATTACTTAGATTTGATTACTGTTTAGTTATGATTTGATTGTTATTTATCGGATATTGAACGTTTTATATTTTATCTCGCATAATTCATTTGACTATCAGATATGTTAAAGAACCTTCCTTTTGGACTTATTGCTGAGTTATTTTAGTCTAGAGGACCAATCTGACTATATGACTTTTATCATAACTGTGTTATGACCATTAGACAGATATGACTAGTGATGGACCAAATCCTAGGATTAAGTCACGAAGGCAGAATCTTGTATGTATATGCAAAGTTTGTACTAGAGGGCCAATCTGTACAAACCAATTTGATTATCATGACCATTGAGATCAAAAGCTCGAATGAACCTTGTATGATACGAACCAATACATGATTATTTGGGATATATAATCGCATGACCATTGCCATTAATGACCTTACAATCATAGGATTAGGTAGTTGGACCAAAACATCTAATCACTTTAGAAATCGGTATTTAACGTTCAATATCCATTGCACTAATAACATATCAAACATAACTAGATGGTTTATTCAAATCTAAGTATTAATGTTTACTTTTATATTTTGTAATTTATATTTCCCGTAACTTTTGCCTAGGCGATGTTGATTCATTAATATAATATGTGTTGATCTAGTTCTTGATTCGAGTTTAATATCGGTTAGGATATATAACTTGCATGCTATACATATTAAATGTGGTTACAGTTTGTATTCTTGATTGCCATCTTCATATGATTAAGTTTAAATGGCCATTTAAACGTATTGATCACATGAACCGTCATGATGTATAATTGACAACTATATATCATTGGACTAGTTATTGACCATTTAACTAGGAAGGTTATCTAAGTTATAAACTTGATTAGTGAAATAAGACTTATATCACATTTAGTTGCAACTCATGACCATTGATTGTATGAACATATCACTTTGACCATTAGGATATGGGCTATGTTTGCATGCTAGATTGTATTAATACTTGATGATTATAAGTTAATTAGTTACATGACCATTGTGCTATTTTAACTTATTAGTCATAGAATTGGTGACTTGACCATACGATCCTACAACTTAATGCAACTTATTTAAACTCATTGCACATAATCAAAACTAGTCAACATAGGTTTATATGAATCAACAGATCCTAGACGAAAGTTTCCTTTGTTATTTTTGTTATGATCATTTATTATTTCGTCATTTATTTTATAATCAAAGTTTTACGAGTTTTCATTAAAACTCGCCCCTGAGTGTTTGCTTGAATAATTGTTAATTGATAATTGATTTTCTTAACTTAAAGATATCCGTTTTCCCTTGGGTCGACAACCCGGATTTACCATTACTATACTACAATCGACTAGGTACACTTGCCTAATTGTGTTGTTCTATTCATACATGGTATTTCCCTGTTCATAAATGTAAAACTAATGTGAAATCATTTTCGAAAATCTTATAAACGCTAATAACACATCAAGTTTCTTGGTGCCGTTTTTGGGTGTTTTATATGTATGTTTGAAAACACAACAACCACCAGAGCCTCCACTTCCATCTAAATTACTTGAACTTCCATGCTCATTATTTGATCCGTCTTCACCGTCTATTTGTTCATCTCCATCTTCCTACTCAAATATCACGATGAGTGGTTGTGGACTCGTGATTCCAATTCCAGCTAGCTTCCTCTTCAAATACAACATCCTTGCTTACAAGGATTTTATCGTTGACTGGATCGTAAAGACGATATGCCTTGGATTCTTCGCTGACCCCAAACATGAAACACTTCAAACTTCTATCATCCAGCTTCTTTCTTTTCTCCTTTGGTATGTGGACATGCGCTATACATCCAAAGATTCTAAAGTAGCCGACTGAAGGCTTTCGTCCGCTCCATTTTTCCTCTGGTGTACAGTCGAGAGATGCGGTAGGGCTTCGGTTGAGAACATGTATGCACCAGTTCGTAGCTTCAGGCCAAAATTTCTTTGGTACCTTCCTAGCACCCATCATACTTCGTACCATATTCATCACAGTCCGATTTTTTCTTTCTGCCACACCATTTTGGTGTGGTGTGTATGCTGCAGTAAGTTGTCGTTGTATCCCGTTTTCTTCACAATACGTCTTGAATTCCTTGGAATTAAATTCCCCTCCCCTATCTGTTCTCAAGCACTTGACCTCCGTTTCGGCTTCTTTCTCAACCAACACCTTGAATTTCTTGAAGGTTTCTAAAGCTTGTGATTTTTCTGTCAAGAAATAACTCCAACACTTTCTCGAGAAATCATCTATGAAGTTGATGATGTACCTTTTTTGACTGCTGGATTGCGGAGAGATGGGACCACAGATATCAGAGTGAATGAGCTCTAGTTTCTGGCTTGCCCTCCATGAGCTCGATTTTGGAAATGATTCTCTTATCTGTTTTCCGACTAAGCAATCAGAGCACGTCTTATCTTCTTCCTTCATCTCAGGCAACCCTTTCACTAGATCTTTGTCATGCAACAATCTTAAGCTTTTATTACTGATATTCCCGTACCTTTGATACCAAAGTTGAGTGGGACTTTCGACTTCTGCACTGTGACAAACATTCTGACCTTCCGTTTCCATGTCACAGCTTGGTTTAGCTTTGAGTGGAAACATCCGATTGGCAGCCATTTGAATTCGGATGACCAAGCCCTTCTGTGGATGATACACACTGCATGTGCCTTTCTTAATCAAGATCTCGGCTCCTCTCTCTTGTACTTGTCCTACACTGATCAAATTGTTCGTGAGATCAGGTATGAAATACACATCTGTCAGTACGTAAGTGAGTCCATTAACATCGAGTCGAACGTTTCCCTTTCTAAAAACAGTCATGCGAACATCATTTCCAAGTCTAACAGTGTTCCGGTAGCTTTCATCTAAGGAGCAGAACCATCTTTTGTCACCTGTCATATGATTAGAGCAACCCGAGTCCAAAAACCAAACCCATTGTCTTCGATCATCTGTTTGAGCCATCAACACCATTTCGTCTGTATCATCATGTTCAACATAGTTAGCATCCTTCTCCCAGTCTGGACACTCGTTTTGAAAGTGTCCAAGCTTATGACACTTATAACATTCCACAGTGCTTTTATCAAATGAAGATCTTCCACGTCCTCTACCTCTATTTCCACCTCGCCCTCTTCCTCGACCCCGGTAAGGTGAACCTGTTGTTGCCTTTAGCACATGCTCTTCGTCTTGCTGCCCAGTCATTCGTTGCTCATGAACAAGAAGACTTCCGTGAAGTTCATCGATTGTCATGGTGTCAAGATTGTTTGATTCTTCGATGGAGCAGACAATGTAATTGAACTTTGGACTTAACGATCTTAGTATCTTGGCAACAACAATACCTGATGACAACTTATCACCGTTTGCATTCATCTTGTTGACGATCGTCAGAGTTCGAGCGAGGTAGCTGTCTACCTTTTCACCGTCCTTCATTGATAAGAGTTCGTACTCTCTCCGTAATGCTTGCAATTGAGCCCTCTTTAGTTTTGTAGAGCCCTCATATTTCTGTTTCATCGATTCCCATATTCCCTTCGAAGAACCCTTGTCTAATATAGTTTCCAGAATCTCCCTATCTATTGCCTGGAAAAGATAGTTCTTCACCTTCAGATCCTTTAGCTTGGATTCATCAAAGGCCTTCTTCTGACTTTCACTTGGGTTAACCACGATCTCTTCCGGAATTCCGTTTTCCACCATGTTCCACATCTCCTTGCTCCTGAGGAAGTTTTCCATTAACAGTGACCAATGGTCAAAGTGACCATCGAATTTTGGAATTGCCGGCTGCACAAATTTGTCAGAGTTACTCATCTCTCTTTCTCACTCCAAGCTCTCACAGTTTCGCTCTGATACCAATTGTTTGGTATGATACGCACACTCACAAAGATAAAGATAAACACTCAAATTTGGAGCTCAAGTAAACTGTGTTTATTAATGGAGCTCAAAGGCTTCTTAAATAGACTAGAAAACAAATAGAAACGTTGGAAAGACTGACAGATTCCTAGTCTAAAGGAAAAGACTAGAAACATTCAAAAACAAAACAAACTCTTCCTGTAAACCAGGAACTTATTCGTGACACATATAAACCCAACATATATATATATATATATATATATATATATATATATATATATATATATATATATATATATATATATATATATATATATATATATATATATATATATATATATATATATATATATATATATATATATATATATATATATATATATATAGAGAGAGAGAGAGAGAGAGAGAGAGAGAGAGAGAGAAGTTAGGAGGGGTAAGGGGAGAGATGTCGTTTTGATTATTTTTTCCTATAATGGAGAAATCGAGCAACCTGATAAGATCCTTGTCAAAACTTAAGCTTGCAACAATGACATATCACCTCTAAAGGGTTCGTAGTACAAGGAATACAAATAATTAAATTAAGAAAAAAAATACGTTTTAGTAATAACATAAGGTGGTTGTTCGTTATCATAAATTGGAGCCAAAATAATTTATGTGGCAATTTCCCCAAATAGCCTACAACATGTCGATGTTGTAAGTAGAGATTTTTTAAATTCTTTTTAAAATAAATCGGCGGCTATGTCAACCTTGAAAGGTCATTTAATGTAACAACATTTATTCGTCTCTAAAAGATACATTGCCAAAATCCATATTTCTTGTAGTAACAACATGAATCAAAGCAAAACAAATCTATAGGCTTTACCAAATAAACAAATATATATTCAACTTGCAACTTTACTTCACTTGAATATCTACTTTACATAACAATAACATAACATTAAAAATCTCAACTTAAATTCAAGATTTACATCAAATAATTAAACCAAAACAAAAATAGCATTACTTGGATATGAAAATTGAAACCACACTATGATGCAAGTGGTGTCTAATTTCTACAAATAGGAATGAAGATCGAAAGAGTCAGAAAAGGGCCCTTCCACATCATAACCGCACTGCGTCGTCTCAGCATTCACGGACGCCATCACTCTGCAACGGCTTCTATAAGTATGATCCTATCTCTACCCTTCAACATCCCCTTCACCATTCTTCTTCTTCTTCGATCTTCACTTCAATTTCATCGTCATTGTCTGTAATCTCATATGGGTCACTCCGATTTTGTTCTTAGATTCCTCCTCTTCTTCGTTTTCGAAGGTAAATCATAAAATCATTGCCTATCTCACTATCTGTAATGGGATTCTTAATCTTTTTAATTAGAGATTTGAACAATGTTTGTACGATTAGAATGAGTTCGATTTGGATCTTATGCATTGCGAATTGCGTATTATTGCAGGTGTTTTTGGGGCTACGTTTACATTTTCGAACAAGTGTGATTACACGGTCTGGCCGGGGATACTAGGCGCACCTGCTCTTGACACCACCGGATTCGAGCTTCCGGAAGGTAAATCACGTTCATTACAAGCTCCGGCAGGTTGGTCCGGCCGGTTCTGGGGGAGAACCCGGTGTAACTTCGACGGATTGGGTCACGGATCATGTGCTACAGGGGACTGCGGTTCAGGACAAATGGAATGCAACGGCGCCGGAGCTGCGCCACCCGCCACCCTTGCGGAGTTCACTCTTGGGTCAGGTACTCAGGACTTCTACGACGTCAGCCTTGTCGACGGCTACAATCTCCAGATGATCGTGGAGGCGAGTGGTGGGTCCGGTGACTGCGCGACTACAGGTTGCGTCGATGACTTGAACCGGCGGTGTCCAAGCGAGTTGAAGTTTGCCGATGGCGGAGGGTGTAAGAGCGCCTGCGACACGTTTGGGACGCCGGAGTATTGTTGTAAAGGTGCATTTGATTCGCCGGCGGCTTGCCGGCCGACTTCGTATTCGGAGCTTTTTAAATCAGCATGTCCGAAGTCGTATAGCTACGCTTACGATGATGCCACGAGTACGTACACGTGTATGAGTGCTACCGAATACACAATCATATTTTGTCCTTCTATTCGAAGGTAACATTTATTTCTCGAATTAAATCCAAAAAAAAAAAAAGTTTATCGATTGCTTTCAAAACATTTTCATGTATAAGAATGTAATTTTAATATTTTGTATTTTGGTAATATTGTTATAATTGAATTGATTTATTTACATATGATGATAGAAAATATTAATTTATAGTTATTTTGTCTTTGTTTTCAGCATAGGTGGCATAAAATCGAAGGCCGGAAATGTGAGTCAAGATTCATTGGATGCATTGTTGGATTTGTATGCGCATCTTGCTTCTGGAGATTCAGTTGCTGTTACATACCCATATTTTTTAAATTTTGTTGTATTGAGTCTATATGTAATAATATTTATAGTGCAAACATTGTTTTCCATCTTGTAACTATTTTTTCCATCGTTAATTCACAAATTCACGATTCATATGAAAAATGTTATTTGTTAAAGGAACAATATTTCAATTAGAGATAAGAAATCTTGAGTCATGTCATACATATACAAACGGATATTTCATGATATTAGTTTTTTTTTTTTGAATTAAATCTGAGTCTACTACACATTAAACGTCGCTTACATGGTGTTGCTAAATATACATTTTGTTAACAAAAGTCAAATTATTTTCAACTATTATTGTCTAATTTTTTCAAAAAACAATACTGTTTCAACTAATAAAAAAAAGGTTGATTTTGAATTAAGGTGTATATGAAGTATAATGAGGTGTTCATATAGTTATTATCTTATAGAATTCAGATGCATGTATTTGTGTTTCCTCGTATATTTCATGCTTTATTAATGTAGTGTCATGAAATCTCGAGTCATGCTATCACACGGTGTAATGATGTGGCGTCATCGACCTTGACAAGTCACTTTCCTCGGACATTATGGTGCATGTATTCTAAGAGCTTAGGATAAGATATGCTTTTTGTATATGTAGATATATATACAAATCTAAAAAAATAAATTATTTCGTTACTCATACTTTAATTATGTGAACAGTTTTTTTTTTTTTAAATTATAGATTGATGTTATTTCATCTTATTAGTTGATCCTACTAATAAATTGGAAAAATGGGTTTGAGATCTATAATCATTAAGAACAATTTACTATAAGTCCCACTAGACATTTTATTAATAAAGTGACTTTGGAAGTTGGAAATGATTCTATCAGGTGGAATAGATAAAGATCAATATTATAGCCTAAGAGGTTTTCATTAAATCGGTTTTTTTTTTTTTTTATCAAAACTACCATAAGTACTCCATTTTGGATAAAATGGCTTTGTAATCTTTGTGTGGCTTTATCTTAGAAATTACAAATTTAAAGTCGGTTGAGTTTCTTGGTTAAAAAACCTAAATGTTAGTTATATCATTGTAATTGTTTGATCTTTTATTACCTGCTTGATAGTCTATAAAATTCCACTGTCCAAAAAAACACCACAAGGATAAACGCGTTATTTTTCGGTATTTGTTACGTAATTTGAACTTTAACATAATAGAAAAAAGAGCTTAAAAGTAACCTCCTGTAGAATCGTCACGATCAATTTGTTCAAGGATATACATATTTGGTCATTGATGCACAACAACGTAATAAATTCTATCCCAAAGCACAAACACAAAAACTAGAAACCCGTCATTTTATACGTATGTAAATGTCACTGTTTTTGCCATATTTTTGGAATATATTTCGAAGGCAATTCATGTCCCAAAATCAATGTAGTGTAATATGGGTTTAAATGGTGTAGATGTATTATTGTGAGAACTTATACATATCACAAATCTCATACAAATCTTATTCATAACCTAAGCTACCGACACATTCCTCTAACTGAAGCTATGCATACAACCTTAATACTAAGAAAATAGGTTGGTGAGTTAGGATGCTTGGTATGTGAATGTAAATCCAACATATACACATCCACTTAAACCCAATTTTTTTGGTCCATTTTAAGCGATTTAGATATCTAAAACCTAAACAATCAGATCTTCTACATGTAAAACATGTGTCAGATCATGATGAATATTTATTATGAGTCACAGGAGGTTCATCATATATGCAACTTTATTGATGAAGCAATCACGGATACAATGGAACATCCATTTTTATCATGGTAAAAGGCATCGAATCTTCATCTTCCTCCATCAAAAGCATAATAACCGTCACACATGTGATGTTTTTTTTTCCAAAAAATAAAATTTTAGGGTCCATATGAAAAAATGTCAAATATGAGGCTTATTTTGGAAAAGAAAATTTTAGCATCTTTTTTTTTTAAAAAAAAAGTATTACCAAAAGATGACCTACAAAATCAGGTAATGAGACTAAATTAAAAGTTTCTTCAAAATTTAGATCTTTTTTGAAAAAAAAAAAGTAAGACATTCGCTTTAAACTGCAAACAAATAAAAGTATAAGATCTTTTATGAAATAAAACCCTTTTTTCGGTTTATTACACCAAGCAAACCAAATGAGAAGGTCCTTTGCTCTAGAACACATTATGAAAAAATGGGCTTCCGTTTAAGTCTTGATGTTGCACAACCGGTAGGAGAGGATCCACATTTCACACCAATTCGGTTGCGATTCGCCAAAGACCTAATGATCCAGCGTCAAAGGCACCACAAGAAAGAGCACCAATAACGGCGACGGATGTCGCCGCTAAAAGTACCAAAAGTCACCGGTAATAGTAATAGCGGCAATCTGTTGAGGGTAATGCGTCATCGGTAAAGCCTCGTTGCTATTGCTTAGATGTCGCCGATAATATCCTGTCGTCGGTAAAAACTGTCACCGGTGAAAGTGTCCAATGAGCACCCAAATGGCGTCGGTAATAGTCGTCGTCGCTAAAGGTGTCGCCGCTAATAGTGTTTTTTTTTTTTTTACAATTTGCTGTTTTTAATAGCCAAAATCAGGTCCTATATATATACACCAACAAAACAAAACATACACACCACAAAAGTTTGTCTAATGACATAAAAACTAGCTAGTACCAAATATTACGGTTACACAAATACGTTTAAAACGTCTAAAAACAACAAATAGTACCGAATATTACATTTACACAATATGTCTAATTCATCCAAAATGCCACAACCGGGTAAACCAAACTTACTCTTCACCGTTATCCTCATCCTCGTTGTTTCCTCCATCATCTTGTTCGGCATTATACGATTCCTCCATCATCTTTACGCGTCTTGCTCTAAATACCGGGTCATTAACCATCTTCTCAAATTGATTATTCTACAAAATAAAGCATACATTATAAGTATCAAACATACATTACAAGTATCAAACGTTTACCAAAATAGCAATGTACTTAAAATGCATTCAATAATCTTTATATAAGACTTTAAAAGAATTTAAACTAGTGAGGTGTATGTCCGGCCACTTTGAGGTCTTGGGGTTCAAATCTCACTAGGAGATTCGGTGGTTTAAGTAGGATATGTATAATGTAATATTTGCTGTTAAAAAAAATTAGAGTAATCATAAAAAATAGAGAAATTGTATTGGTTCCTAATTTTTGTTACTAACTTTATTCCTAACCATTTGAAATGATGACAAGTGGATTAAAATATTATTAATTTTATTAAACTTTACAATAGTCATCTTTTCAAATGGTTAGCAATAAAATTAGGAACAAAAATTAAGAACCAATACAATTTCTCTAAAAAATATATATCTATTTAATACAAGCATTGCTTGTTAGACATTAGACTACTACAGAAACAAAGTCCCATACGCACCGTCTTAATAAATCAAAAAATATAATAATTAATGACCAATTAGTTTTTTTTTTTTTTTTTTTTTTGAAAACAGCAAATATTACATTACATCTATTTTACACCTAAACCACCTAATCCCTTAGTGGGATTTGAACCCAAGACCTTAAAGAGGCCGGATATACTCCTGTGCCGCTGGACCAATTAGTTAACTCAAGTAAGTAAAATTATAAAAACAGCACGTGCTTTTTGGATTTCGCAGTTGCTTATTTGTGTTTGCTTATCTTTTGAGCTTGTCAACAGAAACATAGTCCCATACGCAGTGTCTTAATAAATCAAAAAAGTTAATAATTAATGACTGATTATTAACTTAAGTAAGTAAAATGATAAAACAACACGTGCTTTTTGGATTTTCACAGTTGCTTATATGTATATGCTTATCTTTGAGTTTGTCAACAGGAACATGATATCCTCATCTTCCATTAAAAATGGTCCAATGTGTTGCCTCCTTTAGGACTACAAAATATGTCTTCCATCAAGCATTTAAATAACAAGGACTTTGTGGAATTACATGGAGAAAGTGCTGCAAAATGACAAAGAAAGTCAAGATAAGCTAAAATATTACAAGAAAAAGCATGATGATGAGTCCTTTGCATGTGCATGCATATCTTCATACTTTTACTTTGCAAAAAAGACCTCATCATAAGACCACCTATCATCAAACGGATTTGGGATGACGATGTACACATCATCAAAAAGGCTGAGGACATGGCAAAATATTTTATGATACGTCCATCATGTCATCTCCACATGATCGTATGTATTATAGACAGAAACCTTTTCATCCTCTCTATAAGGTTTCAGTCAATTTGCAACATCTTTTTGTTGGCTTTAGTATAAAATAAACAAATGATTTACCGTATTGTTGATAATACGAGAACTTTATACCAAAGAAAAGATATACCGTAGTATTAATAATACGTAAACTTATGAGATCACATAAAAATGTATTTTAAATGTGATAAATAAATAATAAAATTATTAATATTGATAAAATGTATTATTTATCATTTAACATATATAACTAAATAAATAATCGGTAATTATTATTATAATACAAAAAAGAAATATAAATAAAAATGTTTGTTTATTAAAAGATTAGATGGTTTATTTAGTAAACCATAAAAATTAATTAAAGTAATCGATTATAAGATCCTGGGCTACTAGCTTAATGACCTAAGAAGACATTTCTAAAACCCAACCATTAGTGTAAGTGTATTAAGAATGTAAACATCCTCAAGGTCTATGTGAGATGTCAATTGTGGGACAATCTATGGAGATTGTATCTTTGATGTATCTACAAAGCCAATCTATATGAATACTAGATCTCAGCTTGATCAAAGACTCCTCCTTACTTCTTCTTGTGCTTGGTTGTGTCGAACTTCGGAAAAATGGGGAGAGGGAGGTCGATTTTGCTTAAAGAAATTGAGAATTATGGTTTTGGTAATTATTGTTTGATTCATTGTTTGCTATAATTTTAAAAGCTCTTTTAAAAATTGTATGTGTTTTAATTAAAACAATTTGTTTCAACCAAACAAAATAAACAACAACCATACAATTTAACATATAACAATTAAATAAAAATGCATTGCAAAAGCCCATTCCTAAGAAATAAATTAATCGTAAAAATAGAAGCTTATAATTCTATTAAACTAATAGGGCATAAAAAAGGGTGAAAATATTTTCATGGAACCGAACTCGGGCCGCCGCTACCGTTCTTGTCAGTGTCCCGCTGATACTACTGTCATCGGTGTAGGCGTTGCTATTGCCGTAAATACTTTCGCCCACCACCGCAACTCGTCGATCCAAAACCAAGTCAAGGGTGTTGAGCTGAGAAATAGCCGTCAAGATCAAGGTGGGTTGTGACAAACAATATTTTTATATAAGATAAAATGTTTGATGCTTAAATATCTAAGTGTTCTAATCAAGGGCAAAATGGTCAATGAAAGGAAAATTATAGTAAATTATGTTTAAAGACCTTTTTAAGTCATACAGAAGTGCAACTTCATTCAGAAATTAGCTTTGAAAGCATAAGGGCAAAAATCAAAATTTGGGGACAAAAGTGAAGAAAATAATTGACAATCGTTATAAATTAATATCTAAAAATCTAAAAGCAATTGAGGAAAACTCATAAAGGAGACTTTTGTAATGTTTGATGTAAAAAGAATATCGGAAAAAGATTCAGGACATTTGGAGTTATAAGAAAGAAGTTATGACGGTTTAAAGATGGTCAACAAGTGACAAAAATGTCCAAGTGCCCATGTTTGAGGGTCTGTATCAAGAAATCGGTATAGATTAGACTTAAGTCGTTGAGGGAAAGTTGTAAAGCTCCTTCCCACCTTTCCAAAGGTATAAAGTTTGTAAAAATATGATGTCATTTGTAAAAGTTACGCAGGCTTAAAATTTCAAAAAAATCAGGGGTAAATGTAGGAAAATTCTCTAAGGCATTAAGTGAGGGGTATTTTGCGGATTTTCCCTTTTGTCTGACTGGTCAAAATCATATGCGTGTTTTCTTTCTTCACCTGGTAAGTATTTTTTGTGGGTATGTGTTTGTCATGGAGAAAACAGGAAAAGGAAAACCGAGAAGGGGGAAAACATGCACACATCTTTGATGTATGTGTGTGTGTGTTCATAAATTCAGCAAGAGAAAGAGAGTTCGAGAGGGAGTGTGAGTGTGTCGGTCAGAGAGATGAACTGGCTAACGGGGTGAATGAGAGACAGCGCCAAGAGCGCTGTGAATAGCGAAAGCAGCGGCAGAACGAGGTGGTCCGGCGACGGCGAGGAGGGACCAAGAGAACCCCTTTGGTCCGAATTGTGCTGAAACAACCTCCTAACTCCATAAAATTTCTTCTGTGCACAGAAATTGGAGGTATTTTCTTGAGTTTTTTGGAACCCTAGTTTAGAAATTAAAATTTGACAATGCATGTTGGGTTTCGAACTTGATTTCCTGATGTATGTCATGTTAGGGATTCGAAACACCTAGAAACTTTATTGGTTTGATTGTTGAGTTGGGTATTATGTTAATGAATGAACTTGACTTGTGTTTCTGACGTTAAAAATTTATGGATTCAAAGTTCTTACTGAAATTGACTTGATTATGTATGTTGACATGTGTAACTAGTTATAACCCCCAAAGAATGAAATTAGTGACTTGATTGGTGTAGATTATGCTATATCAAGTTCAAGAACTTGTATTTGACTTTCTATTTTGATCAAGCTAAGAATATAAAAAGAAGTTAGTTGATTTAGAATAAAGAAAGAAATAAAGGTGATGGGTTGCTATTACTTGGAAAAATGATGATGCATTCATATGTGAAAGGTGGTCAAATATTACTAATTGGAAACACATTGATGTAATTATTATGTGATCATATGAGTGGATTTCCAATATTTTCAAAAGGATTATTATATGTTAGTAAAAGAGAGTTATACTTGAAAGAAAGTTAACAACCAATGTTATGCATACAAGGTTTGTTATAGTTAATATGAAGACAATAGGACATAAGGGGAGGAATAAGGACATAAATATGTATACTTGGAACTCATGTTGAATAATCTTGGACTTTTTAGATGTTGATAAAAAGGAGTATATCAAACTATCATTAGGAAGTAACATTGTAATTGTATTTATTATTGGCATTTATAAATGTGATTTGGAAGTATTACATATAGTTGCAATTGGAATGGAATGATACATCCCAACTTTTTGGGGACGAATTTTGGTATGTACGAATTAGCACAAAAGAGGGCATAACAACTGAATTGGAATGAATGTATGGAATGTATATGTGTCAAGTGAATAGAAAATATCATGTTTTACAACGATTTCGATTTTTAGAAACTTTATAGATTGTAATTTACAAAAATGGGCCTAAAGGAGTAAGTGAACAATGTTTTGACCTTTAACTATTAAAGTGAACTTATAGAAAAGTAAAATTAAGATTGTTTCTAAATAAATTGGTAAAAATATAAAAATATCATATTTGGCAAAAGTGGGATAAAAATTGTAAATTTGACAATATTGAGTATTAAGTGTTTGTGAAGCATGTTTAACCAATTGAATAGTATTGGATGATGGTTAAAAGAAGTTTGTGAATGATTAGTCAAATATTACTTGTTTAGTTGTGTAATATTTTTCTAATCTTTTGTTAAATCTACAGACATTGGAGGATGCTTGGAAGCAATAGGTCTAGAGATGTGTGGATCAGTGTATGTAGACATACCTAGCTACTAGGTGAGTACATGTGGACTTTTTAACTGGGTACATAGCAAATAAGATGTTTAACTAACAGGTTTTCAACATTAAATGATTTTGATTATGAAATGCTTTGTTTTACACAAGTTTAGAAGTATGTTCATAAGTTTATAGATTTTACAAGTAATTGGCTTACTAGTTGTACAAATTGAATCTTACCAATTTTTGATAAAGGATTTACTTGATTTTGAGTCATTTGTTTATGAAGTTATTGGGTGTTTGATGTTTTGCTCATCTAAGACATTTGAGCTTTGTTTATGTTCATGTTAAGTCTTTTACAATTTGATTATTACTCATTGAGATCATTGAGGTTTGATTTATGTATTCTTTTGGAGTCTTTTGAGCTATAGTTTGAATTCTTGATTTTTATTGGATTATTTGGTTATCAAAGGGGAGATCGATACGGGGGCGCCCGTATCATTGTTTTGATGTTTTTAGTTCTTGGATTTTCATTGGAGTTTAAAGTTTGAATTTTTAGTTTATGGATTTTTATTTACTTTTCAGCTTTTAATGTTGTCTTATACTAATGAAAAGTTTTTAATTAGATGTTATCTTTATCCATGTTGGGACTAAAATTCGTTTATTGGTAATATAGGTTTTAATATGATTTTAAAAGGATTGCAAGTATGAATTTTCAATATGATTTTCTGAGTGCCGGTTCACATAAACTTTAGTAAAGAATTATACTTTTCAAGTTGATAATTTACTATAAAATCTTGTTGGGTCTAAAACGCATGTATCTTCAGGAGACAATTTGTCTTACGTATCATTGTTTTTAATGCTATATATCACAAGAACAGTTTGATTAGCATTGGATCAAAGAGATGATGGACTTAGAAGCTACTTGGGGATTTTAGATAGAAATGAGGATTAGAAGATAGATTGATTTTTCTAGATGTTATCGTTATTATAATTATTGAGAGATACTTGTTAATGGTATAGTATTACCTTTGTAGTATGTTTAAATGTTTTACTCTATTCCAAGCTTTAATTGGGCTATTTTGGATTGAGTCGTGTCAGTATGCTTTTTATCTGATTAGCTCAGAGGTTATGCCGAAATTTCTGTAGGATTACTATATTATACTTGGGACATTAACTTTTAAATTTTTTATTGTTTTACTATGGTTTATGTTGATATGAGTTTGTAACCTCCAAAGTTGTTTAAACATTTAAAAACTCATTTGTTTTTATTGGAACCAAAATTTTAAACAACATTTTTGAAATAGTAGTTTTTAACAACATATTGTGTTTTAGAAAATATTACACCATTTAAGATAAAGGTGCACAAAAGATGGTTTTTAACCGGTTCAGTTTTTTAAAAAACCGGTTTTAGCCCTTTTTTTTAAATGAAATTGCATTCTAGACCTGTTTTTTTTTTCAGTTTTTAAATCGGTTCGGTTCGGTTAACCTATTAAAAACCGGTTATTAAAAAACCGGTTTCGGTTTTTTTTTTTCGGTTTTTAAAAAAAAACCGGTTTCTTTTGTGCATCTCTAATTTAAGGTGTAGAAAAAATGGGGCACAACATGAGTTGTAGCCCCTCTATCTTTTCTCGATTCCGGGCTACGTTTGGGTCGAAGAAGGGCCCAACTGCCCATATTAATTAGACCTAGCTTCAAGAGCACTTTGGGTCAAGCAAGTGTGCCTTGGTTATCTATTTGCATGTTCCACTCCGTAAGAGTTTCATTGTAGTTGTCTTATTTATAATTACAGAAAACGTAAAACATCTACAATTAACTTTTACAGCCCAAATAATTTAAAAACACTTTTACAAATTACATTTACCAAAACATATCCATACAATACAATGCAAGTTCATTATTAGATCCCTACCTTATTGTCAATGACCTTAGACGAAAAATGAGATTAATTAACATTTTTTACAACCTACCAAATGTAATATGTGCTCTATAGGATTATAGAAGAAAGCCATATATATTCCCTTTTCCTTTATGTCCTTAACCGACTGATTAACACCCTATCTAAAGTCGAACAAACTGTTTTTAACTATAAAACTAATATCAATTATGTCACTAATGTGGAACTGTATACAAATCACGATAAAAAGTTATAACAAGTTTAAATTCAAGGACTCGAGTAAACATCTAGACACTAGTGTTTTGTATGTTACATAGTGATAATTTATTTTAAATTCATTTCTTTTGCATGGTGAGTCAAAATAAAAAATAAAAATTACCTTATTAACAAAATCAATACAAAGAAAGTTTATAATATTAGTTTTATCGATTACTTCTACCACAACCATTTATACATATATTTTGTACACTAAAAAAAAAATACAACTTTTGATTGATTTTTTAAAATAGTTCTATTATATTCAAAAAGAGATTAAAATGAGAATCTATCGAAACAAAAATCCATGATCAGATAACGCAATCTCAAACGCTTCCATTCTTGCTCCCCGAGAAAATCCATTTCGATCATAAGATGAAATTTCATCAATTCCAAGATCATTACACGCCTTTACAACCTCTTCACCAACACGTTGCGCCACTTCCTAAAATAAATTAATATAAATATTAAACAGACAGTATTATACTGCGTTTGACATTCATTGGACTGGGACTGATAATGACTGATACTCATGGGACACAAATTGCAATCTTGTGTCCCACTCAAAAGGATAGGGCATGGGACAGGGACTCGCTCTCAATCTCTTGTATGTGTAAAAAGACGTAAATACCCCTAGAAAGCACTTACAATGGTGGTGGAATTAGGATTTGTACGAATGGATTGTTGTAGAGTGCTGCCATAAAATAAGCACTTTTTGTTTTGGTCGTCAACAAGCATCGCGTATAATTGTTTTCCTGAACAAAATACTGAAAGCCTTGGTTTCTTTTGTGTGCCATTGTACTAATCAACCAAAAAAAAAAAAAAAATCAAGTCATGTCAAAAGGATGAAATTGGAAATATAATATACAAATTAACCAACGTATGTTGCTATTTCTTTTGTTTAACCCAAAAATATATGCATTGTTCTTAGTTGAATGAAGATTTTACCTTTTTCTGCAATCTTCTATTACGAACTTTTGGGCTTTCTACCCTAGTTCTAGCTCTGGCTTCAATCACCCATGGCTTTGTATGAACAGCTAGAAAAAGTCGATAGAATTAGTAGCTAAAAATTCTCAAATATTTCAATGAAGATATTTAGACTTAAATTGTATTCTTGTTCAAGATATGATTTCGTTTTGGAACTCTACTTTCACTTACTTCTACTCTGAGTTGGAAGAAAACTCGAAGAACCATTGCCAAAGAGATCAGAGCTCCTGAATTGCAGAAGCCTTGGGAATGCCTGGAGCGCCATGTTTGTAATTGCCTGTTGATGAAACGAAAATTGGGTTATTACATACAAAATTGCGCTTGTGATGAGCTCATTAAGCAAAAAGTTTTCATTGCGGCATTTTGTCGAACAGGTTTAAGGAGATACGTTTCATCGTTAACTAGCAATCAACGACTCGACTCAACGACAAAAGAATCGAGAAATTGCCAAATTGATATGCTTGGTGATGGATTGATTAAGAAAATTAGAGATAATGTAAAGGATTAATGGAAATTGGATGTCCAAATCAAGTTAAAGTTAAAGATAAATCGAAATTCAGTTGAAACAGAATACTTCTCCCGGCCTAAGAGTCTACGTTAAGAAATAATACAAGCACTGAAAGACTGGTCGACTTACTTGCAGGTGTTTGGATTTGAAGAAGAAGAAGAAGAAGCAACGGGAAGAAAACCAGCAATAACGACGAAACCCTAAACCATTTCTACTCTAGTCATTTCAGGGTTGCCACGAGAAACAGCAAACAAATTCTTTTGGGTTTTAGCTTTTTACCTGTTTTAACGATTTATTGAATGAAAAAAAGAGTGAAAGAAAAGAAGGGACAAATTAATGGATGATTTATTGATTTTTCAAGAAATAAAAAAAAGTATTTAAATTATTATTTTGGTTTTGAATTTTATAGATAGCATCCGTAAAATTTATAAAAACGTCATGGTTTCTATGATTTCCTCAAATGGTCGGCGAATTTTATAGATGTCATCAGGGCCGTTCCAAGCTGATTTGAGGCTTGGGGCCAAGTAAAAAATGAGGCCCCTCTATTATTCGTTTTCATATAAATGTTTTCTAGGTAACATTATAAAATGTAATATAAAGAGTTAAAGGAACAAAAACACATGATATTATTAACCTTTCTTTTAGTGTCCTTTTATGGCTAAAATCTGAAAAACAAACAAACAATTGCAAATATGTAATTGAATTAAAATGAAACAAATTCACAAGATGTAATTGAACTAAAAGGACCACACACATTGACGGTTAATTTAAGCTTAATTGGACATCTAAATATGTAATTGAACTAAAATGCAACCATATTCATAAAATGTAATTCACAAATCACAAGGTTAACGGTTAACCCAATTGTGATCCACATGAACATGAGTAACAGTCTTACTAGAAAGGATAAATTCCATTCATATCATCAAAATTGAAGCTATTGAACATCAAAACAATGAATTTTCTAAAAGAATTCACATGAACATCAAAATAAGAAAGGGCTAAGACATTAAATTACATATTACCAGATATGACTGATTCTATCTTCCTGTTCCTGATTCTAGAAAGGCTAAAACCAAGATCACGGTAATTTTCTGAATTGAATCTTGCTCAGTTGATTGATTATTGAAGGTCTGACAATTCACAGTTGAAAAACTATGATTGCCGATCAATACATATCAGTTTTGAGACATGTTACGTGCACCTGTGGGCTGTGGGGTGAATACCGATGACTGATGAGATCGAGATGTGGCATATTCAAAAAATTAGAGGCAATGAGATTAGGTGAATCGTGATTCACGAATGCTATCAGTAGCAGCAATGATTTTGATTGTATTGGCAACGTTTCATCAAGAAAGAAGCGAGTATATTCAATCGTGATTGCCAGCTTTGCGCCTTGGCCGTTTTTCCTGATCGTGGATTGTAAATCGTAATTGCCTACATTCCAATAATCCCATCTTGACCTCTGGTAGCTCGTGACACTTGCGGCCCATAATCTTTTTAGTTATTTGGGCTTAATTTTTTGGATTGAACTAGATTACTTGAATAATGGACCTACCTTAATATAATATATCTATAAAATTTGGGGCCCTAGCTAATTGGAGGCCCAGGGCGGTTGCCTAGCCCGCCCGCCCTCAGGACCGGCCCTGGATGTCATCTACGAAATCTTGAGACCCGGTGTTTTTTAGACGTAAATACTTTGTTTTTTCAGAAATGTTCATTTTCATATGAGATTTTTCGCAAATATATCTGTGAAATCTCAGGTTTAATCTGCGAAAATCTATCATTTCTGCAAATGCATTTACGAAATCTAAAAATTTCGCAAACGCATCTGGGAAAACGTGAGATTCTCACAGATAGAACCTGTGTTTTTTTTTACAGGCAATCGTTCTATGAAATCTGACATTCGTACAACGAAATATGGAATTCGTACTGCAAAATTTGATATTTGTATTTTGAAATCTAACATTCATATTGCGAATCTAAAAATTTCGCAAATGCATATGGGAAAACGTGAGATTCTAACAGATGGAACCTATGTTTTTTTACAGGCAGTCGTTCTATGAAATCTGACATTCGTACAATGAAATATGGAATTCGTACTGCAAAATTTGATATTTGTATTTTGAAATCTAATATTCATATTGCGAAATCTGACAGTCGTACAACAATATTTAATATAACAAGATAAAGAAGTAATGTTTTTATATGAGTTCCACATTTACATAATCAAATTTTAAAGAATATTGTATAAATATTTCTTTTAGAAAAAGCTGGGTGATTTTATTTTTCCTAGAGAAAAAGAAAAGCACGAGTTCAAATTCTGCAAAAGAGTTTTTGTTGTTGCCTGTATGAGTGGTTCACGACAGTTGGTAAATGGTGAAAGTCGGTATGGTAGGTCATTTGTTAAAAAAAACTAGAGTGTAAAATTTTCTTCGGATATCAAGTTCTCTAATTTGTTATATTTGGTCAAGATGGAGACAAGTTTAGAAAATAGACCTAATATGAATTTGTATTTCAACACCTTACATTCAAGTATGTTATAGAGATAGTTGATGAGAGTAACATGAAGCACTTGAAAAGATTATTCAAAAAGTTGCAACTGTTGTACATGTGTACCCGGTAGAGAGTGATGTGGAAGACGCCCCGACTGTACAATACAATGAAATGAATCAATTCATTGTTGGCAGAAACCAACCTAGGGAAAAGGGGTTTGGTGATATACGATCTAGCAGTAGAAGAAAAGGCTTCGAGCATGACTGATCTAATGGAAAACAATCGGGAAAGCATTATATTATCTCAAAGTGTTCATTAACATGTTCCCCAGTATCCTCATAGATATGTTGCATATGAAACACTAGTACAACCTCAATTTTATTTATGTCGATCTATTACAACCACAAAATCATGGACCAATTCATTATGTTGATCCAGAAACTTATAAGTATGTTGGTGGTGATTATGCAGCAACATGTCACAATAATGACATGCATTGTGGTAAAGATGATGATACAGATTACCGAGAAGTACTTTTGTTTGTTGATGATGCAAATTTACTTCCTTATGGATAGCTAGTAGACTTTTGTCACGGCATACCAACCTTGAGAAAAGTGATACTGAAAATGAATGGTCAGTTGATGAATATACATAGACACAAACTCCATTATATGGTATTCTTGCTACACCACAGTGCCTAGACCTAGTATATACACCTACTCTATCACAAAGCCTACACCTAAGCTAAATGACTAAAAACCTACAAACATTCAAAGACAAAGCAACTTTTCAACTAGCACTAGGTTTGAAAAGTGTTCATGGCGGTTTTTAATACAAATATATTAGATCTAACAAACAAAAGTTTAAGCATCATGTTACCATAAAAATTATACTTGTCGGTTGTAAGACTAGAGAATATTGGCATGTTCCAGGTCAAAAAATGTGGACGAACACACTTGTTCTTCAACACATTTAAACCCAAACCAACTCCAAGAAAATAAAAAATTATATGGTTATTTAATTGTTGAGGTATTGGGTAGTGATCATAACAGAGTCTACCATGGAACCGACATCCAATGAGATTTTATTTCACCGTACAAACTTAATATTTCATACAAACAAGCATGGCGAGCAAAAAAAAACATGCACTTAAATTTTTTTGGGGGGGGGGGGGGAGGGAGGGATTCATTTTCTAGACTCCCCATATACTTTTACAACCTGGAGAAGCATAATCTTAGAACAGTGACATACATTCAAACTGAGGATGAAGACTTATTTTATTCTTATTCCTTTTGATTGGCCGCACGATAATCTTATTTATATATGATTTCATATGTTCATATAGCATGCGTTAAAAATTATGATTGTTTTTCTAGCTACGAACCTTCCTCAAATATTGTAGGTGTGCCATTTGTTATAGACGCGATCTACCTAAAGGGTGACTTCAGAAGCACCATGTTATTGGCAGTCATGATGGATGGGAACAACCAAAATTTTCTATTGTGTATGCAATATACAAGAGAGACGTGGCCATGGTTCCTAAAAGAACTACATGACTGTATTGGTGACCCAGATCATTTTACCATCATTCATGATAGGGCGTCATCGATTGTTGTGTTCATTTCAAATACATTCTCAAATTCGCATCATTGTGTTTATTGTCATCATCTTTTATCAAACCTATACGCTAGGTTTAATGAAAGTAAGAAGACAAAAAAAAGTTTGTTCCGGAAGGCAGCCAAAGTGTACAAAGAGTCAAATTTTGATTATTATTTGGAAATGCTACGTAATACAAGACACGATATAATATCATCTTTGTTGACCTACTCGCTTAGAAACTGCGATAAACACTTTCCAAACCTAGTGCTACTTGAAAACTTAGACTTTATAACCTCAACCTTACGTTCCACTTTTTATCAACTGCTTAGCGTCCTAGATTTCTTTTTTGGCATCAGTTATCCACGTTTTTTTAATAGCTCCTATAATATCTTTTCTTCGTTGACCTACTTACTTAGAAACCGCTTTCATTTTTTCATACTCCACTTCTCTAGCAAGCACAACATTCTTCATCGCATCAGGCATCTATCAGCGCATGAGCTCATTTGTGGAGTTCGAAGGCAGGTTTGATTTTGGGGTAAATTTAGGCCAATCAAAAGTTATTTTGGGAGCAAAAAAGAAATTTAGGATTTTGAGTTAATCAAAATAAAGAATAACTCGGTGTGATTTAGATGTGAATGGTGTTATAGTTTTAACATGTTTAAATAGATGTTGGGCACGGCGGTTGATGGAAATTTTGATGAATTCATAAGTAGTTAGGTGGGTGTTGGTGTAGTCATAATATAGTAGATGGTGATACGGTGATTGGTGGAAGTTGGGTAGAACTATTGTTAAAAGTGTCAGATGTGCGTTGGTGTACATAAATTATAGTGTTAGATGGAAGTGAAAGATTTTTAGATGTCAATGTTATCCTTTCAACTATTCTAGTCCTAGTAGCAAAGAAGCTTACGATTGAATTTGCATATCAACTTTAAAATAACACTCTTAAACATTTAGAACAAGAAAATGAAATAATGCTTTGTCGAGAATCTAAAATGGTGATGAGTCTGGAATTCAGAAAACCTGTCTGAAATATCCATTATGGGATTGGTGGTCTTTTCGGTAAATGCCAAGATTGATGGTCAAATGGATATATACAACCATTTCTAAAGGCCGTTTTTGTGAATTTCTTAATTCCAATTATTATTTATTTATAATTAAATATTTTTATTTTAGAAAATAAAATTTAAACATAACAAATTCTCCTTAATATTGCAATACAATTTCCAAGATTTACTTTTTAAGAATTTAAAATAGAATTTAATTAACAACAATGAAGTTAAAAAATCACTTAAAGTTACACAAACCAACATGAGTTATACTGTATTTTTCTAAAAAAGCATGTCAATGAAGTTACACAAATGAGTTATATTGTAATTTTTCTTTAAAATGTACCACTGAAAATGAAATAGATAAAATTTGTTATATTGTATTTTTTTTTTTTCTAAAGGAAAATGTGTCACTGGAAAGTTAAATACGGAACAAATTTCCTTGCTACAATTCGATATTTTTTTATAAAATAATGTTCTAAAAAGAAATAAAATGAAAGATCAATGCTATAGTTATGCAAATTTTTCGAAGTAACCACTCTTTACTAAGAAAAAGAATTTGAAAGTACAATGCGTTGATAAAAGAAAAGTAAAAAATTCTCTAGTGAACAAGTAAATTAAAGTATGTTGCTATTTGTAGCATCATCAACAAAACAGAAGAAACCAAATATTCCTTCAAAAATGGTCAACTCCCTTCCTCCGCACAAAACAATCTTTTTTCATTAAAAAGAATAAAAATACTAATTTTTCCCCGTTCCATCATACTAGTCAAAATTACACGAGATTTGACCATTCAAAGTCAAACCGCATTCTCACGTTTTAGTGATAAATGTATACATTTTTTAGCCACTCATTCAACTCTACAATTGAACAACTATCAATTACACACTCTATATCTTTCCATATTATCTTGCCATTTTTGTGAACTTAGCAACAAAAAGGCCGCTTGTTTTAGAAGTCAATGGGTCAAAACGCAAAGTCTTTGGTATCCGTCCACTTTTGCATGGCCAAGATTCCCAACCATCTATCTCCAACAACTCTGCGAAATCAAATCAAACATGTAATGAAACAAAATAAAACACAACAGTAATATTTGTACTGTGTTTGACAAGCATTAGACTGAGACTAAGACGAAGACCGATGTCAATGGAACAAAAATTACAATATTTTGTCCCACCTAAAGAAGTGAAACAAGGTGGAACCGAGACCCGCTCTCGACCTCTCTCTGTGCGCAAAAGACATAAACACCCTCCCCATCCGTATCATCGAAAATAGCCCTAAGAAGCTTGTACAGTCCTACCATGAGTGTAACAAACGCAACACGCGTTTGTTACACAAGACTGTACAAGCTTTTCAAGGCTATTATCGATGATACAGATGGGGAGGGCGTTTACGTCTTTTACGCACAGAGAGAGATCGAGAGCGAGTCTCTGTCCCACCTTGTTTCACTTCTTTAGATGCGACAAAAAATTGTAATTTTTGTCACGATGACATCGGTCTTAGTCCCGGTCCAATGCACATCAAATACCAAACACATTACAACTTGTTCTGTCATGTCATATGGGAATTACCAGCACATTCGTTTAGAGAAAGAAACTTCTCAACAACATCTTCATTCTGAGCATAAGTTAAACTATTCCATAAAAAAAAATTAAAAATTAAAAAATTAGATAGTCAAACATTTGGTCAAACCAAAGTAACATTACACGACATACCTGCAAGTACTATAAACAAGGTACCCACCAACTTTTAATAGTTTAAAACCATTAGTCAAAAGCCGAAACTGCATTAAGTCAAACACGTCAATAAAAGACAAAAAAAACTCGACCTCTGTGTAAAAGACGTAAATGCCCTCCTCATCCCACCTGAAGAACAGTTAAATCATCGGTTCTCTCTGCATCCAAGACTCGTCGTTCCATGGTTGACCATCCCCAATTTTCAAACTTTTGTATGTGTTTAATCGAACCATCATGTGTACACTCAGCATCCACAAGTACCTAATATTTCAAATTTAATTAATCCAACAAAAAAAAATGTCACAAAAAGAAATTTAAAAAAAAATCCTAACCTTATCATAACCATATTGTAAAATCTCATTGCTTGAAACCGCTTGAAATAATTCGGTTTTACTCAATCCAACAACCCCTGAACACCGCCCGTAATAAATTAACTCGGGATCTTGAATTATTCCCAAAATACCCTTTTTGTTTTCCGTTTTTACCCTTTTTCTTTCCTTCCACGGCCTCCTAGATGTCCACTCCTTGTACACAAATTCGTCTTTTTCCTCACCAAATTCCCTGTTCACTAAAAAGTAACGCGACCTTCAATCACCGCTGACAGTTGCCATAAAACCCTAAACCCTAGGGTTTAGGTTACTTGATTTGAATATTGCAAATTAAAGAACAAAAATTATTACCGGATTTAAAATTGGAATGAACGCGGATTGGTGTGAGAGAAAATGAAGCTCCATCAGCTACGAAGAGACGACAGTGTTCACCAAGCGCGTATTTTTGGACTAAAGTTCTACAAGCAGCTAACCGATGTTTTGCCACGTCAACACCGGTTACAGAACCCGAGTTTCCAAGAAGTTCTAGAACCATACAAAGTTTAGCACCTGGTGACGGATTAGCGACGGTTTAGAAGTGTAGTTAAATAAAAAGATTAAAACAAATTAATGGAAGCATGGTTACCTGGGGCAGCACAAAGATCGAGGACATGGTCTCCTGGTGAGATTTTTAAAGCGGAAACTGCAGCTCCGGATGCTGCATCAATTCCATATATCTGAATGTTTTGATGAAAATACGTATTTGAAAATGGTAAGAAGGTTTAAGAGATTTGTTTGTATAGATGGATGGAATAGTAATTAGTGAAATTGATTTGAATGGTTACCTTTCCCTCCTGATACGCCTTTGAGCTTGCAATTTGAATGTGGGGTGGTAAAGAGTAGAAATTGGGTAGCCATTCGACTTTTTCTAGCTTGTATTTGATATCAGCTTCGATTTCTTCGAGTTGTTCTTCATATTCAGGCTTTAATCTTCAAATACAGGAAAAAGTAGATGAATTTGGTAGTCGATCTTGATACTTTTCATATTTGAATTTGATATGATCTCTATCGACATTAATGTTTGACTCCACAAGTAGTAAAATCAATCTTAGAAGCAACAAATACGCAAATTGGGGTTTACAAGTGGTTTGTTTGATTTTAGATGTCGAAACTGGACTACTTTGAACTGGAATTGCGTTTTCGCGATACTCAATCTCAATGAAATTGACATGAATATATACATCAAATTACAAAGTAATTTTCATGCGTAAAATAAGTTTTAGCATAGGAAAAAGTTCGAATTGAAGAACTGACAGCAGCCCTAGGAAATGGGATATGGGGAGGTACCGAATATAACGAGGGGTAGAATCACCGGCGGTATAAATTGAAGGGTCGATTCCATTTTCGTTGAGAAATTCAAGAAATGCATCCGGCAATGGCAAGTTTGAAGTTGCTTCCATGCTATTCGAATTACCTGAACAGCACCGGATTGTTCTAATCCGTGTAAAGCTTACCAAAACATTCCCATATAAGTTTGTTATTGCGAGTAGATTGAAGGCTTACCTTGGTGAAAATTGAAGGCAGTTTGCTGTAATACGATGGGAGATTGAACTGTCAACGAAGTGCAGAGCAGTTTACCCTAAATTGGACCACGAGCAGAAACAGAATAATGGGTTCGGAAAGGTTGGGTCGTTTCGCACGGATCGCAAAAATATGGGTTTATTTCAAAGATAAACAAAAACCACTAAGTTTAGTATTTTATTTTAGGGCTAATAATATAAAACTCATCGTATTTTTGTTAAAATTTGGTTTAAATATTATATTATTTTTTGTCTATAAAAACAATTTATATTTTTAAAGAAAATTATAAAAATCACTTATATTTTCAAAAATATCTATCGCGGTCGTTATAACAAAAGATAAAAAGAGCCTATGTGTGTATGTATGTGTGTGTTTAGTTCCAGGTTTTTAAAACTCAACTCTCACTCTCACTCTCACTCTCAGGGGCGGAACTGAAGAGTAGCACGGTGTAGCCCGTGCTACTACTCAGATTTGTGCAAGAACATACGATTCAGCCACTCCAATCAAAATCAAAATCGATTTAGCAACGCAAAAGAAAATTCGATTTAATCAGGTCCAGGTTCGTCTGGTTTTGTTCAATTCGATTTCTTTCAAGTCCCATTTGTTCAATATGATTTTGTTCGTCCATGCAAAATCAAAATCGATTTCGTTCGGTCCAATCAAAATCAAAATCGCTTTCACATGAAATCTCGATTGCAGGGTTCGTCCTATTTGTTCAGTTTGATTTCGTTCAAGTCCCATTTGTTCAATCTGAATTTGTTCAGGTCTGATTGCTTCATATCGGTTGCAGTTAGGGCTGTCCAAATCAGGGTGTGTGTCTATTCTACATCTATGTATCGTGTTGATTGATGTGGAATCGTGATTACAGATGTAAATTCAAATTCAACATAGGTGTAAGTGTGTTTGTATATGCTTGTGTCATGTGTTTGTATATCAAAATTCGGATTCAACATATGTGTGAGTGTGTTTGTATATGCCAATGGTTCTTTGTTCTTTCAATTCGTTTATGGGTGATAACATATAAATTATCAATAATAATGTACGTTTTGAATGTGCATGCAAGGTGTTTGATGATATGTTTGAAAGAGAAGTCATACAAGTATCATCGTGCCTTCCTCAACAACTTAACTTTATCCTTTTTAGTACACTCAAATCTTAAACGTCTTTGAGATAATATAGAAATCTAACTGTATTGTTCTCAATCTATAGATGGATAAAGCATCTGTGCTGGAAGATGCAACAAATTACATATAAGAACTTCAAGGTCTCAACAGTTCTATAGTAACAAAATATAGTTATTCACTACACTAATCTCATATTAAAACACTGAGAATGCAAAGCACTATTAAACAAAGGCTTTTAGTAATTTAGTTCCTTCCTTGTTATTGAATTAAATGACAAACTATTCAAATACGAAGGGAATTCTTGTTTTGATTCATTTGGTCCTATTTAATTTGGTGCAGAACAAAGATGAAAGATATATTAAAAATCAACAACAAAACATAGTTGATGCTATTGATTTACAAGGTATGTCTTTTCTTTTTATTTCATCTCTCTATAGTTGCATCTTCATAACCATGCAAATCTTTTATTTGAAAAAAAAAATTTGTGCAACCTCTCACGAAAATTTCTGGTTCCGCCCCTGCTCACTCTCACTCTCAGGTAATTAAAGCACAATGAAACTTTTCCCTAACGAAGTTTGAAGAATGCAAAACTTGGAACTTAATAATTGATATCACTACAAAAAAACATAATGAATATATTTGGTTTTTCGAGCACCAAGCATTCGATTTCTCATGAGTCCTTGAACCAACAACACAACACGATATACACAACATCAAATTTGATGCAAAACCTTAGAATAAAACGGCAACCCGGATGATGCCATCAGCAAGAATTATGTAAAGAAGAAATATGATTTACAATCGGAGTAAGTTTCCTGAACTGAAGCAGTGATGTCTAAATTTTTGTAATGCACGACTTATTAACACAAAGCACACCAAAAATTGTTTTTTTTTACACATTTCATACATACGTGTAAGTAATCAAAGCTTTGGTATCGCATGGTGTACTTGAACATTAATAGGAGTATTACAAGTAATTATCAAACTGTTTATAATACATCAAAATATATTATAACCAATTTGACTTCAAATTTCTATTTAGCTCATTGTGAGCTTCAAATTGAAATTTTCAGTTTCATATCCTCTAACTCGATATTAAATGATAAATTTTCTTATAACGAATCTAAATTTTAAATAATGGATTTATTCTATTATATTTCCTTAATTTCAAAGATTAAAGTTTTTACCTCATCTTTCATCAAATAACTTAAATCTAGATTATTTAAATTGAATAGCTTTAGTAGAACTTTTAACCCAAAACACAAGTATTACAATTACTGTTTGGTATCATTATCAAATGTGTGTCGACTAAAAATAACCTAATGTCGGGTAGGAGGACCAAATTGAAAACATCAAAATAAAAAGTAAAAACGTTTCATTATAGAAAACTTGTAGATGCAAGTGAAAGAAATAAAACAAGGTGAGATTAGGGGTGTACGCGGTGCGGTGCGGTGCGGTTTAGAGGCAAAACCACAGACCGCACCGCATATGCGGTTTGAGTTTTTTGGAAACCGCAGACCGCACCACATAGGTCCTAAACCGCATTATGCGGTGCGGTTTGGTGCGGGCGGTTTGTGCGGTTTATGCGGTTTTAAAAGTCGGTAAATTCCGTAAACATTTGGAATGTTATTCGAATGTCGTGTATGGATAATTTGATGAATGTAGAGATTAAACAAAATAAAGAATTGGAATTACGATTCATAAGCCATTCAAGTTTTGTATATACAAATGGAATGAGAAAATGGAAAGTAATAAAATCAATCGTTAAGTGTTGTATCAGATGAAAGTTTAGTTCTTGATCATTCAAAAATACAAGTAAAAGCACAGAAATCGAACAACCGCATAAAAATACCTGTTGTTGTGTGGTGTATAATCCTTGATCGCTCATGTCTTCCACTTCGGTAAATAGAATTGAAAACACAGAAATCACAACACCAGAGATACTGTAATCAGTTACAAAGACCAAAGGAAATATCTTTTGCCTTTTTGGATTTTTGCTATCTTGAAGGGAATACGAGTGTGTTTTCTTTTTGATGGTAAGTGGTAGGTGTTTGCTTTTTCAATGATGGTAAGTTTTAGGGATGCTTATAGTAAAATGCCAGCCTGAGATTTGATCTTTGAAAATTTCAAAGTTAATTTTTATTATTTTATATCATTAATTTTTATTAGGTGTTAACTTATTATCTTTCCACGTGAATAACCGGATAATAGAAATTAACAAATTGTATTTACGGGGTTGCTTCGTTACGGAAAATTTCAAAACATATTTATGTTTTGTATAACCTTTGTTACCATTATATTTTAAATTAAGCAACAAAGCCATATTCTTCAATATCATAACGGTGAATCTTGTTTATATATATATATATATATATATATATATATATATATATATATATATATATATATAGCGGTGCGGTTTGAACCACACTTTTATAGCTATAAACCGCAAACCACACCGCGAAATGCGGTTTACAAAAATTACAAACCACAAACCGCACCACGAACGTCGAAACCGCATTATGCGGTGCGGTGTGGGCGGTTTATGCGGCTTGAGCTGTTTGATGCACACCCCTAGGTGAGATAATTGAACTGTTTCTTTCGCGCGTATTTGTACGCTGTTCTTCTTCGTGATTCCCATTTTCTGGCCGTTACCATTGCCATTGCCATGTTCCTTAGCGTATCTTCATCTTCATCTTCATCTTCAACTTCTCACCCAAAATTCAACAAACATGGCATCAGAAAACCCTAATTCCACTCCAAAATCTCCAAGAACCCTAATGTACCCTAAAGTCGATACATCCCCAAGTCCTTCTGGACCTTCATTGCCCTCATCATCAAACCCTAATCAACCATCATCATCATCGTCGTCGTCGCTTTACCCAAACGTCGACACGAAGGACATCGCCGAGAATCCCTCCCCGGACTTACCACATATTCCAAATTCGTCACATGCTCCATCCGAATCATTTGAAGAAATTATCCTTTCTGTTCCGGGCGCCATTCTACATTTGATCGATAAGAATTACAGCGTGCAACTAGCGGCGGGAGATTTCTCGATAAGGAAACTACGGCAATCCGACAGTGTGATCGCCATTCTCGCCTGCGTTGGTGATGAGATCCAGTGGCCCTTGGCGAGATACGAGGCTTGCGTCAAGCTAGACCAATCTCATTATTTTTTCTCATTACGGGTTCCAAAGGAGAACGAAAACGAGATTATGATGTTGAATTACGGATTGACCTTCGCTTCGAAAGGGCAAGAGAAGTTGTTGAAAGAATTGGATGACTTATTAGAGCACTACACCAGTTTCTCGGTACAGAAAGTAGACGAGAAGAATGGGGCTTTGGATGTGACCATGGCGGAAGGAACAAGTCCCTCAGATCTGAAAACGGAAGCAAAGAAGAAAGAACTGGAACATAGCTGTAGCGCTTATTGGACCACGTTGGCCCCAAATGTGGAGGATTACAGTACGACGGCCGGAAAATTGATTGCTACAGGTTCAGGGCAGCTTGTTAAGGGCATTCTATGGTGTGGTGATGTTACAGTGGACAGATTGAAACGTGGCAATGAGATTTTGAAGGCGAAGATCGGACCTGGTAAAAACAGAGAAGTTAGTCCTGAACTTATAAAGAGTATACAAAGGTTTTTCAACTTCTTATATATTTTCCAAGAATCTTCTGTCAAAATCTACATTTTGATTCCATGGATGATTGTTCTAGGGTTAAGAAAGTGACGAAGATGACAGAGACTGTGGTCGGAGGAATTCTTACCGGCGTTGTCAAGATTACTGGTTTCTTCACAAGTTCTGTTGCTAACTCCAAACTTGGCAAAAAGTTCTTCAAGTTTGTTCCTGGAGAAATCGCTCTCGCAACTTTGGATGGATTTGGTAAGCTCTCTCTCTCTCTCTCTCTCTCTCTCTCTCTCTCTCTCTCTCTCATACTTACATGTCAACATGTGGGCAGGCAAGATTTGTGATGCGTTTGAAGTTTCAGGAAAGAATGTAATGTCAACATCATCTACAGTGACAACAGAACTTGTCAACCACAAGTAAGTCCAAAAACCCTTGTTCTACTTTTTCAAAATTTGCTATTTCATTCAATATGTTGCCTATATTGACACCAAGAGGAAAGTAGGTTGCTATTTTCGTTCAATATGGCCTAAAAGATATTGTAAATGTAAACAATGTAATTTGTTTGCGTGTAGATATGGACAAGAGGCGGCAAAGGCAACAAATGAAGGGTTGGGTGCAGCGGGGCATGCAGTAGGAGCTGCATGGACGGTTTTTAAAATTAGAACCGCGATGAATCCGAAAGGTGTTGTCGCGCCTTCTGTACTCACAAAAACGGGGCTTAAAGATGCAACTGAAGAAATGAGGGATAAAGCACTTAAAGAGATAAAGGCTAAAGATTCCAAAAAAAATAAAGATTCCTCAAAAACATCCAAGTGATCACTCTTTTAGTAGATATAGATAGGTAATGCTCTAATGGGACAAACAATTTCAGCTTTTGTCCCACGCAAAAAGTGGGACAGAGCTGTCTGTGAAAAAGATGTAAATGTCATTGTAATTCTCATCATTGATAATAACCGTAAAAACTTGTACAGTCGAGTTTGGTTTCAGTCCAATTAGTGGTGGCCTGTGTAACGAATGCAACCTTAAAGGATACTATGGTAAATAAGTTGTTAAAATAAACTAAAATGTAAATGTAAAGATTGATTTAAGATTCTAAGTGTAAAGCGTTTACGGATGTCTTCGTGTAAGCATGCTCGTTAACCATCTTTTTTTTTTTCTTTCGTTTAGTGTTTAGATGGGGTTGTTGTAGGTAAAATGTGATGTTAAAATATGCTTAAATTTGATAGTATTTATGAAATATCAAATATAGCTTTGGTTAGATTTACTAGATCATATTTATGACAATGTTAAACAAATTTTATGAGTTTCTTTTAACACACCAAACAAAGTTCATAAAGATAAATATACTACTTTGATTTTATATAACATATGTTATAGAGTAGTTCAAGAATACAGTATTTTTTCATAAACAATTACAATATTAGAAACATGTAACGTGCTTAATAGTAAAAGTACAACGATGAAGATTGAACATGTGTATTTATATTCGTTGGGCTTTTTGCACCGAGAGATTACACTGATGGGGACATCATTCATGTTTTCATCGGTTCTACTCATCGATGGTTGATCCACTACAATCAGTTGAAATTTCATAGATAGTCTTAAAATCATTATACAAGATTTGATATCTAGTACTCGCAAACACAATGGTTAGAGGTAGTGGATAACTCATTCAATGTTCTCAAACACTTACTCAGAGAAATAAATTGAAACAAATAAGTGGAGATGTCTTTTCTACATGAGACATGGACAAAATCTGCAACAAAATCCATTTCTAAGGGTTAATTTGAAACAAAAAAAAAAAAAAAATACTTGGATCAAAGTTGCTATTTTCATTATACCACATAACCCATTTTTGTACTATGCTATAAATAATACATCATCATATTATCAAAATATATGGTTATTGATGAAATGGAAATACAATTTTGTGCTAAAAGGTCACCACTAGAATTTGTTGGATTTCCCGTTGGTTAGCACCTTACGGACGGGCAAATTGAAAAAAAAAAAAAAACAAAAAAAAAAAAGTTTTGGGGGCGAACTAGAATTTGTTAAAAGTTTGGGGGTCTGTTTGTTTCTTTTCTAACTGAGTTGCCTTGCTACCAAAGTCGAGAGATCCCCCATTATTAAGCTCTGTATTTCGCTGCAGGATCAAAACCAAAAGTTCGAATCCGTATACGAAAACCTAAATCTCCGGTAGAATCTGATCATCTATGGCAAGATACGACAGAGCTATAACGGTCTTCTCGCCGGACGGCCACCTCTTCCAAGTTGAATACGCTCTCGAAGCCGTACGCAAGGGTAACGCCGCCGTCGGTGTTCGTGGCACAGACACCATCGTCCTCGGCGTCGAAAAGAAGTCCACCGTTAAACTTCAAGACTCGAGGTACGCGCTGAAACTCTCTCGTAATTGTTTACACGAATAAGAAATCATCATTGTGCCTGTTCAATAGGAAGACCTATTGTGGATTTACTTGTTTTTTCATTTGTAAATTCACCTTTTATCTTCATTATTTCTTCTTCTTTAGTTACTTTTACATGATATTGATCCGAAAATTTTAGCAGACATGCTCGTACATTTCAAACCCTAATTTCGATCCAGTAGTTCAAAAAGCAACAGCCTATGCACATACTCGTTCTTTTCTCTTTCCGTGATACTTCTAAACCATATACCTCCATTAAAATTGTGTATCATCTGCGAAATTGCATCGAAGATTTTGTTTTGAGCCTATTTTCATTTTTTTTTTTTTTTTTTTTTGCCTTTACAGATCAGTTAGGAAAATCGTAAGCCTGGATGATCACATTGCACTGGCATGTGCTGGACTCAAAGCAGATGCACGTGTTCTTATCAACAGGGCACGAATTGAATGCCAAAGCCATAGGCTTACTGTTGAAGATCCAGTAACTGTAGAATACATCACACGTTACATTGCAGGTCTTCAACAGAAATACACACAAAGTGGTGGTGTCAGACCATTTGGCCTTTCAACCCTAATTGTTGGATTCGATCCCTACACTGGTGTCCCATCATTATATCAAACTGATCCTTCAGGAACATTTTCTGCTTGGAAAGCTAATGCCACTGGTAGAAACTCAAACTCCATGAGAGAATTTCTTGAAAAGAATTACAAAGAAACATCTGGTCAAGAAACCATTAAACTTGCCATCCGTGCTTTACTTGAAGTAAGTTCTATTCTATTAAGTTGCTTTTTTTCATCTTAATTAGTACTTTCTACATTCTCTTTCCCTTATGAAACATAAGTTTGTTGCTATTATGGGTAAAAAGAGTAAAGTATGTTGCTATTTCTGCAATTTAGGTTGTTGAGAGTGGAGGGAAGAATATAGAAGTTGCTGTGATGACAAAAGAGGGACTCAAGCAACTCGAAGAGGCGGAAATTGATGCGGTTGTTGCAGAAATTGAAGCGGAAAAAGCGGCTGCTGAGGCGGCAAAGAAGGGTCCCGCTAAGGAAACATGAGGATGAGAAGGGTATTTGCGTCTTTTCTCACCCGGTTTTTATTGTTGTTTTCTTTTAAGTCTTCAGTTATAAGGGATTTGTTTTATTTGACTTCTAAGAAGGTTTAATTTGTGGTTTGATTGGATCTATTGACTGTTAGTGATGATTATGATTATGTGTTCTGAGGTTATCTTTTATGGTGAGGATACGAAGGACATTTATGTCTTTTGCACATTCGGAATCCAGAGCGAGAGTGACTAATGTTTTATTCAAGGATTAATGTTTTAAAAAAACAACCAACAATCTGAAATGTTTAATTTAACCCCCTCGTAATTTTTTAGCCTCTCATATTTTTTTTAGCTTTAATGTTCATCAACTAGGTTTTGATTTCTCTAGTTCCATTTATGTGAAAGAACACTTGTGAACTGGTGACATGATGACGTGGATGTTTTATGTACATTTCTATCTCTATCTATTATAATAAAGCAAAGCATTAAGTGCCACATGGCATCTTTCTAAACCCCTCTTTTGCCACGTGTCATCGTACCATGAGCTTCTATCAAATTTTCCCGCCCAAACTATCTATCGTCAGTTTTAATTTTGTCTAAAATTTAGATTACGTTTTCTAAATATGAAGGCTGAAATTGAATGAGGTTTTGAATGCGTGAAATTGAATGAGGTTTTTCCAAATATCAAGGCTGAAATTTCGCCATTCCATATTCAAAATCAAATCATCCAATTATATGTGTTAAACCGTTCAACCTCTCAACGATTCACGCTTAAAATTTCAATATTTCTCTCTACTGATTAAACCCTAATCACACACTATCCTTTATCCTTTTTCATTTTTCGTAACCACGATAAAACAAAATTAAGGGCAGAATCGCAAGAAATCACACACATATTCAAGATTTTTATCTATCTGGACATCTTCACCTTACATTCGCCTGCCCCAATTCGATTTCGCCAAGAACATTCACCTGCCCCAGGTAAGTTTTTGATTCAATTTTAGTTTTTGGTCTTTTTCTAATGGAAGATACATGGGTGTCCGATCATATTTTAGATCTATATATCGGTAAACAGACACATATCCTTGTTTAAATGCATTATCTCTTTCCCCTTCTCTGTCACACACGCATAAATCTCGATCACCAGCTAACTGCTTTAAAGGGTCGTCATCTCATTGGAATTACTAAAATCTTTGTGCAAATCAATCTTTACTCTTTCACTTTGATATTCTTTATATCCTCTTTCTACAGTTTTCCTCACACGGTTGATACCTTGCAGGTACTCTCTCTTCTCGAACATTTTGTTATTTAGAAACTACTACATGAACATTCATTATGTCGCATACATCAAACACCATAAAAACGGTTATTACTCTGATATGAGGTTAACGGTTTCGGTTCATTAATTTATTGAATCTTTATTTTGTTAACCAATAAACGTATAACCCGTGTCACCTTGGTCTTCACAGAGTTAAATTTGTTACAATTTAAACTCAAAAATTGCTAGAAATCTCAACTGTGATGGATTTGATGTTTATTGCTTTAATCTGCAGCGAATACCACCATATTTTATCAAAAGATACCTGAGACAATTCTGCCTAAAGATCTTTCAATTAGCGTCTGACATGTGAAGTAAAGCCCGAGAAAACTGGTGTTTTTTTTTGAAGAATGGATGAAATAGATTTGTGAATGAAAATAGTCTAAATCTTGGTCAATCTATTCATGAATTCTTTTCTTCAGAGCATAGTCTCTATTTTATGAATTCAATGTGTAGGCTGTTATACGTAAGTGAGTAGGAAAATTTGCAAAAAATGGATTCAGACAGGGAAAATTTGCAAATTAGGCTGGTGGTGGTAATGACGGGGATGGTGATTCTAACAAGTAAAAGTCCGAGATAAATGATGAAGACGAAGAGGAAGGAAGTGACGAGGTATGTTTAACGATTCAAAAACTTAGAAACTGTTTAACTTAGTTTATTTATGATGAATGGGTCGTTTTTTGTTTTGTGTTGTAGGATGAAGATGATGATTGAAGTGGGTTCTATATGATGTTTAGTGGTTAAATTAGCTTTGTAGTTTCTTGACAATATTAGCATAATTTAGATCTTTTTTTAGTAATGATATGGTGACTTGGTTGTGATTGTCATTATTAAGCTCTAGGAGTTTGTAGGGGTCGACAGGTGCGTTCTACAAAATCCTAAA